>VXBL01010524.1:392298-437122 GCA_013400195.1 Aramus guarauna | reverse complement strand
CAGAGCTAGCATGCCCGCGAGGTTACGGAGCAGGCTGAGCGGAGGCTTGCCAGCTCCCTGGCTCGCTCCCAGTTCCTTTTTCCATGAGGTGTGGTGGGGACTGAAATCCCGGCCCGGTTCCTGCCCGTCCGCAGGGACGGCCCCATGGCAGCTTCTGACAAACCTGCATCAGAGCTGCTGCGATCTTGCCTTAGCCAGCCCCAGGTAAAGCATGGTGCTGGCGTTTGCCCGGCCCCGTCGTGACTCTGCTGAGCCAGCCAGAAAGCCACCTGTTTTTCCCCNAAACCAAAACCACCACCACCAAACTTTGAGAAAAACATTTAGTCCTACTTTTCAACTGAAAGAAAAGCCACCACTTGATAAGGCTTTTCAAAGCTTAACTGTCTTTTCCATGGGGAAAATATTTTTCATTAAAAAAGGTATACGTGTGTATATATGCATAGGTAATTGACATTAAAAAGTTTTTGGTGTTTACATCCTAATTATTCTGTTTGATGTTTTCTTATGGGTGTAATTGCATTGTCAGAATAAAGACATGCAGATTTTCTTCAAAAACTTGCTAGTCTGGAAAAAAGTAATGATGGTTAAGAAGCTCTTATGGACAATACTGTCAACTACTTGACTACCCTATAGACACTATGCGGTGTCCTTTGGAGGGCCTGTCAGAGACATTACTTACATGACCATCATCAAGTCATGGTGTTATTTTACTGAACAAATTTGACGGGCAAGAAAACCCGTAGCTCAGAGTTGGTAAGTGTGATTATTGTGGCTGCCTTTATCCCGCTAAATGACTGACTTCTGGTAATAATAATCACAAAGGTGTGTGTCCTGTACGTGAACAAACACACAATATTAAGGAGGAAAGGCAGACAGAGTTTTCAGAGATAAGTAAAGATCTGGTATTACTCTTTACTCTATTTCTGGTGAAATCAGTCTTTTGGTGTGGAAGAAATATAGCAACTGCAGAATCATCCTAACATCATATTCTGTTAGAAAATAAATACATTCTATGTTTACAATCCATTTATAATTATTAACTAATTAATGCTTTAATAATTGTGCCTTAACTTATTCATTCAGTCTGCATTTTAATGTATTTTAATTAGTATAAATATTTCAGAAAAACGAATGAGCAGCTAAATTTTCAGCATGAGTTTAAAATTATGTACATAACTAAATCAGAACATTAAATGTTGGCATGTCTGTAAACATTTAATAAAACTGAAAATTACAAAAACTATTTTTGTTCCAGATATACTTTTTCTATTATTAATACCGATTCTGCCTTAATTGTTGCTTCTACTATACCAATGGCTCCCTCTTCAGGCTATTCCTAAAAAATGTTGCCTCTCAATTTTCTGTTAGAAATCTTTCAATTTACAAAACTCCAGCTCTCATGATCATGCCTTCTACCCCAGTATGTTCCCCCTTAGCAAGGAGATGATGAAAGAACTGATGGACCAGGCATGCTGACCTGGATACTACAAATATTTAAGCACAGGTGTTACCTGAGGCCCAGACCTACAAAAATTCTTAGGCGTATAACAAGAATTTGTAAGCCGCAGAGAAACTGAGCTTGAGGGACATCAAATGGTTGTTTTACCTATTTTCTCATGCTGAAAAATAGCAAGAACAATTAGACTGCTCTTAACCAGATAGTTCTTAAAACTGCCAATGGCTTCCATCAACTTTCCATAACCTATTGAAGTTCTTATACAGGTAAATATGTATATAGCCAAAGATATTTTTACTAAAAATTAAGGTGTTTTACCCTATGTAGTTTTTACACAGAGGACAATTAAAATATGTACTATAACCCTGAGGTACTAGACAAAAAGATATCCTTCTGCTACCTGTGTTCTGTGTGATACTTTATCTACTGATACTTATAGGTTTTAAACCTTTTTCATTCATTTTGATCTTTACCACATCATTGGTCATTCATCTGGGCTCCCTATTTTCATTTGATGGAACAGCTCAGGCTGTAGTTACCACTCATCTTCAAACTACTCTTACAGTCTTTACAACCCACTCCAGAACATGCAGTGCTGTATCAAAAGGCTAACAGATTAGGCAATGACTAATTGGTTAAATGAAACACTAAGCTGTTAGGCCTCATTAGTAAGCCTGACTGTGCCTTTTACACACTGTGTGACTGAAGAAAGTCAGTGAACTCCAAACATATTCACAATGGTGTGTTCTCTCCTCCTGAGAGCCCCCCGTGATGGCCTTGAAGAATGCTAAATGCTGTTTAACGAAGATACTCTATCTACTAAAAAATATTGTGCAATAAGTACATAAACAGTAAACCTGCATTTTCAAACTCAGAAGCAACTGCATTCCTCCACAGATCTCAAGACTCTTTAGATCATAGTTTAACGTTGTTATTATACTAATCATATGACTTAGCTTGAGAAGGGAGGAAAGAACACAAAGCGTTTCAGTATTACGGTTTATGAGCTTACAAAACATAAGATATTTTACAAATACAAACCTGCCTTGCCTCCCCCCCGCCATCCAGCTGTTTCCCTTGTTGAACTGCCATCTTCTAAAAAAAAAATTTGAAGTACAGCTTGGACAGCTCGTATCACCCTCAAATGATAACCTTAGTGAATGACTGCTGTGCACCACCTCACCTATTTAATCCTTTCCAAGTCCTTCTTAGACACCTGTCCCACGGATTAGCGCCAATTCTCACTACACTGCCCGTGCCGAGCGAGACACTGAACACCAGTTTACGGACACCCCGGCACGACACAAGTTTATAAACCTGCAGCCCAGCGCCGGGAGCTGCCGTGGCAGAGGCCACACGTACACAAGGCTACGCCAGGCGCAAATGAAGGTGCCGTTTTGAGCAAACGCCGCATCCGCCGGGTCCCGCCAGCGCCGCCCGGCGCCTCGCTGGCTCGCACACCCTCAGCCAGGAGGGTCAGCGCCAACCCGGGGAACCCCTCGGGGCTCCGTCCTTCCCTCAGCACCACGGAGCCTGTCTCCCGGCCCTTCCTGGCGAGGGAACCAGGTGGGTCGGGCAGCAGCAGGAGACAGGCACAGCCCCAGGGCACCAGCGCTCCCGCCGCCGGGCCCGGGCAGGGTAAGATGGCGGCAACGCGCTCCCGCCCCGCTCCCCGCGCGGCTGCCGTTAGGCGCAGCCCCTCGCGCCCGCCGACGGCACGCGAGGCTGGGCTCTCGAGCGGCGCCTCACCGTCTCCCGCCCCGGCGCCGCGTCACGTGAGCGGGCCTCGCCCGCCCCCCATTCCTGCGCTGCGCGCCTCGCTCTGGGCGTGACGCAAAACGGCAAATCTACGGCGCGCCACTTGTGACCAAGATCATCACAAGCGGAGGCGGACGGCTTCCCCCACGCGGTAAGCGTTGCCGGACGGGACGCAGCCACTTCACGCCCCTGCTCGGCGGCGCGGGCCGGGCTGCCGCTTCAGACCCTTGCGGGGGAGGCGTACAGCGCCCCGGGGCCGCGCTTGGCCGGCAGCTGGGCCGGCGTCTCCCCTCGGGCTTTTTGGGCCTCTGTGCTACCGTCGTTTTTTTGGTCCTGGTGGNCGCAGCGGGGCTCGCCAAGGCCGCTGCGCATGCGCAGGCTGTGAGGCCGAGCGGGGCTGTGGCGCCCGGGGCCGCTTCCCGTATCTCCCTCAGCGGGCGGGCAAATGGAGGGGAGAGCGGGCACCGGCGGAGGGCGCTGGCCTCGCCACCTGGCGCCCCACGGGGACGGTACCGGACAGCGCCCCTTAACCGCTGCGCGGCCACGGTTGCGCGTCTGCGTGACGGCCATCAGTGCGGCGTCTGCGCAGGCGCGGCGGGGTGGGGGGTAGTCGGGGNCGCAAAACGGCAAATCTACGGCGCGCCACTTGTGACCAAGATCATCACAAGCGGAGGCGGACGGCTTCCCCCACGCGGTAAGCGTTGCCGGACGGGACGCAGCCACTTCACGCCCCTGCTCGGCGGCGCGGGCCGGGCTGCCGCTTCAGACCCTTGCGGGGGAGGCGTACAGCGCCCCGGGGCCGCGCTTGGCCGGCAGCTGGGCCGGCGTCTCCCCTCGGGCTTTTTGGGCCTCTGTGCTACCGTCGTTTTTTTGGTCCTGGTGGGCGGGCGGCCAGCAGCGCTTCGCCGAGCCAATCCCGTCCCTCGTTCCTCCCCCGCTGCCCGCCGAGTGGCCGCGGCGCCGAGGGCGGGAAGAACGCCCCGCGCGCCCATTGGCTGCCGCAGCCGGCCNGGGGTTAGTCGGGGCGGGGGCCGGATCCTGCCCCCAGGGCCTGGCGTGGGGCTGAGCTGTGGCGCCGAAGGGTTGCGGCCAGGAGGGTGTGACTGACTGCTGCCGTGGTTCGGCTCTGCCCTGAAAGCTTTTTGCTGCTCAAACCCTACTTTTTCTTACTTTCCCGAAGGTCGTTGTAGCCTAAGTGTGGATGAGCTTGAGAAGCGCAGCCGGCAGTGCGTGTCAGCGCATGTGGCTGCAGGAGCTTTGTAAGCAGTTCTCACAAGGGTTGAAAGGCCTAGTTGTAGCCGTTTTCCCCTTACTCTGCTTAAATTGCTGCACAGAGCTGTCTGAGTCACGATCGCCTTCCTCACGCTCACAGTCGTTCGATTTTCAACATGGTTTTGTCGTTTCTAGGAAGTTAGTAGACTTTGAGAGCACCTGTCAGATTGCACGAAGCAAAGCGAATTCACATAAATAGCATCGCGATTTCTTAATACATTTCTAAAGAGGGGTGCATCTTCAATGGAAAAGATCATTAAACTGAAAGTAACAGTTTTAGGTGGCCTTTGAGGGTTAGGTTATTATTGCATTTAATTTGACTTGTTATGACGGATTTCCTGTTGCTCCTTCAAATAGTATGGTCTGTGAACCACAATGTTCATCTTAAATGTAGTGTAAGCTAAGAAAGAAAAGGAAAAAAAAATAATTTGTGAGCTGTATGTTGTAGCTATTGGTGATTTTAGAATTTGTGTAGTTAGTTTTAATTCTTGTTTTCCTGTACCCTCTTTTCTTTGTGTAGTTGGACTTGAAAGACCTTTGGTTTGTTGTGTTCGTGTTCATCTATATCATACTAAGCATGATGGTAACACCTAGGGAGTAGTAAATAATGGGAATCCAAAAGTGCAAGGGTAGTAGTGGCAGGAGTGATTTGCTGATGGTGCAAAACAATAACAGACTAACGTATAATTTAAACATTGGATGTAATTTGCTGTGATTCTTACCTTAATAATCTAAAGGCGTGGCCTGTGAAGACTATAAATTTTCTTTTTCCATTCCTATATCAGAACATGAGTAATCAAGATGTTTGTATGAGGCTGGAGCTTTGGCTGTTGGGATCTATATTTTCCCCAGGTCACACCTCTTCATGAAAGATGAAGACAATTACAGGTTCTAGTTTGGTCTCTCCTGCAATCTCCTAGACTATTCACAGCAGGTTGCATTCATCATAGAAGTAATGTTACAGTCATTCCAACCTTATTTCATAAATTATTTCAGCATGGACATATAATCAGATTGTAGCTTTTATATATAAAATATGGAGCCTGGCAGTAATTGTATAATCCATACGTTTTTAAAAAAGTCAAATGCACTGATGTGTCAGCATGATGATGGACTGTGACTTTTTCAGTATGTTCAAACATGTCAGTTTTATTAGCATTTTGGGAAATGTAATTCAAACAATCTGAGTTTAAAAACATTCAGCCAATCCGTTACTATCATTCTTCTGTTGGAACTATTGTATAGTAACAGCATCAAAAAATTCTGATTTATTTGCATGAAAGTTTTCTTTGCTGGAAACTTTTTTAAAACTTAAGCTGTGTTGTCTCCTTTTATAGAAAAACATTACTTGGAGAAAGAATCTGTGTGAAGCAGATGTCAGTCACAATACTCCATAAAACCCAACCTTTTGTAATGAAGAACAGCAATTTTGTATTAGAGTGCACAACATTAAGAAAAACAGCTTTGCTTTCCCTAATTGTTTTCTTTTTTATCTTTTGAA
The DNA here is from genome assembly GCA_013400195.1 of Aramus guarauna. Taxonomy (NCBI): domain Eukaryota; kingdom Metazoa; phylum Chordata; class Aves; order Gruiformes; family Aramidae; genus Aramus; species Aramus guarauna. Next base: position 431,135 of record VXBL01010524.1, on the reverse strand, counting down.
TATATACAGACTTGTGGGTTTGTGCATGAGCTAAAATTTACAGACTGGCATATGAAATGTGATTGAACTGGAATTGTTGAGCGGCTCCTACGTTTGAATTTCCTAAGATGGTTTAGAATTTCAATGTTCTCTTTCTTGGGGAAACAAAAAAGCCACGCTTGATGGATGATTCATTGATGGATGATCCATCAATCAAATAAAAACATTGGTTAAAGATATGTCTGGTCTAGTCATTCATTCAAATTAATGGCGTGGTATTACGGTGCGTCTTGAAATTACTATGTTCACTTTTTTAGATTGCACGTCCTGGAGTATTAGTTATTTTGAGGTGAGCACATCACCAAAAATAGGGATTGGGGGGGGAAGACAAGATGACATGATTGAACNGGTGTGACTGACTGCTGCCGTGGTTCGGCTCTGCCCTGAAAGCTTTTTGCTGCTCAAACCCTACTTTTTCTTACTTTCCCGAAGGTCGTTGTAGCCTAAGTGTGGATGAGCTTGAGAAGCGCAGCCGGCAGTGAGTGTCAGCGCATGTGGCTGCAGGAGCTTTGTAAGCAGTTCTCACAAGGGTTGAAAGGCCTAGTTGTAGCCGTTTTCCCCTTACTCTGCTTAAATTGCTGAGCAGAGCTGTCTGAGTCACGGTCACCTTCCTCACTCTCACAGTCGTTCGATTTTCAGCATGGTTTTGTGTAGACTTTGAGAGCACCTGTCAGATTGCACGAAGCAAAGCGAATTCACATAAATAGCATCGCGATTTCTTAATACATTTCTAAAGAGGGGTGCATCATCAATGGAAAAGATCATTAAACTGAAAGTAACAGTTTTAGGTGGCCTTTGAGGGTTAGGTTATTATTGCATTTAATTTGACTTGTTATGATGGATTTCCTGTTGCTCCTTCAAATAGTATGGTCTGTGAACCACAATGTTCATCTTAAATGTAGTGTAAGCTAAGAAAGAAAAGGAAAAAAAAATAATTTGTGAGCTGTATGTTGTAGCTATTGGTGATTTTAGAATTTGTGTAGTTAGTTTTTAATTCTTGTTTTCCTGTACCCTCTTTTCTTTGTGTAGTTGGACTTGAAAGACCTTTGGTTTGTTGTGTTCGTGTTCATCTATATCATACTAAGCATGATGGTAACACCTAGGGAGTAGTAAATAATGGGAATCCAAAAGTGCAAGGGTAGTAGTGGCAGGAGTGATTTGCTGATGGTGCAAAACAATAACAGACTAACGTATAATTTAAACATTGGATGTAATTTGCTGTGATTCTTACCTTAATAATCTAAAGGCGTGGCCTGTGAAGACTATAAATTTTCTTTTTCCATTCCTATATCAGAACATGAGTAATCAAGATGTTTGTATGAGGCTGGAGCTTTGGCTGTTGGGATCTATATTTTCCCCAGGTCACACCTCTTCATGAAAGATGAAGACAATTACAGGTTCTAGTTTGGTCTCTCCTGCAATCTCCTAGACTATTCACAGCAGGTTGCATTCATCATAGAAGTAATGTTACAGTCATTCCAACCTTATTTCATAAATTATTTCAGCATGGACATATAATCAGATTGTAGCTTTTATATATAAAATATGGAGCCTGGCAGTAATTGTATAATCCATACGTTTTTAAAAAAGTCAAATGCACTGATGTGTCAGCATGATGATGGACTGTGACTTTTTCAGTATGTTCAAACATGTCAGTTTTATTAGCATTTTGGGAAATGTAATTCAAACAATCTGAGTTTAAAAACATTCAGCCAATCCGTTACTATCATTCTTCTGTTGGAACTATTGTATAGTAACAGCATCAAAAAATTCTGATTTATTTGCATGAAAGTTTTTTTTGCTGGAAACTTTTTTAAAACTTAAGCTGTGTTGTCTCCTTTTATAGAAAAACATTACTTGGAGAAAGAATCTGTGTGAAGCAGATGTCAGTCACAATACTCCATAAAACCCAACCTTTTGTAATGAAGAACAGCAATTTTGTATTAGAGTGCACAACATTAAGAAAAACAGCTTTGCTTTCCCTAATTGTTTTCTTTTTTATCTTTTGAATATATACAGACTTGTGGGTTTGTGCATGAGCTAAAATTTACAGACTGGCATATGAAATGTGATTGAACTGGAATTGTTGAGCGGCTCCTACGTTTGAATTTCCTAAGATGGTTTAGAATTTCAATGTTCTCTTTCTTGGGGAAACAAAAAAGCCACGCTTGATGGATGATTCATTGATGGATGATCCATCAATCAAATAAAAACATTGGTTAAAGATATGTCTGGTCTAGTCATTCATTCAAATTAATGGCGTGGTATTACGGTGCGTCTTGAAATTACTATGTTCACTTTTTTAGATTGCACGTCCTGGAGTATTAGTTATTTTGAGGTGAGCACATCACCAAAAATAGGGATTGGGGGGGGAAGACAAGATGACATGATTGAACAGATGTAGTGGCTGCTATTCTTTCAGCGACTTTTTTTTACAAAGGTTGTGGTGACGGGGAAAGAGTTGCTGCTCTGTTGTTCACAAAGCACTAGGCATAGTGGTCTCTATTCTGTGAGTTATATATTATTGTATAAGGAGTTAAACAGAAACGATACTCTCATTTTCACAGATTAATAGTCAACAGTGGGCCAGCGGAGCACTCTTGGCTATGCTTCTACCCCAGCAAGGTATTGTTTTGAGTTGGCCTTGCTAACTCGGGGTGGCGCAGCCGCCCGAGAGGCAGCTGCATACAGTGCCTGGCCAGCAACAGCCTGCTCTCCCTGCAGGAAACGACTTGAGTGGGATGAGCAGAACAAAAGACAGTAGTTCTTGGAGGACATGCATGTGAGTAAGAAACAAGCAGTACACCTCACTGGTGATGCTTAGTGCTAATAAGAGGCATAGGATTAACCGTGGATGTCTTGAAGAGAATGGATTAGGAGTACGACTGCATGGGAGGTGGCGATTGAAAGCACTTAAATGTTGCCTGGTCCAAGGTGTCAAAGTTCATGTAACACCTCAGAGTGGTTTAATCTTTGGTCTGTCTGCCTTTGCAGTGGACATTCTTCCAGCATTATGCAAAAGTTTATGAAGGTTTAAATGAAATATACCTACTTTTCTTCTAAACTGAGTACTTTTTTATTTTTGTCATTTTGGCCTGTGCTAAGACATAAGCCGAAAGTGTTTATTAGCCCATGTGTATGAAAACTGTGAAGAAACAAAAAATGTAAAGACGTTTCTTCTTGTAATCTCTAATTTCTCACCTGCAGAAATTCCAAAGGTATCTTTTGCTTTGCAGAAAGAAGTTGTATGTTCAGAACAGGGGAACCATACCCACCTTGCTGCTCTGCAACTGTGACTTCTGGTGATCCTGTTTCTGCCATCTGCCAGTGAAGGGTCTGTAGTTACAAAAGAGTCTATAGCCCATTCTAGGTGTTTATGTTAAATATATGTGGAAGTTTTCTTATTTAATTTCAGTTCTTCAAAATACAAAGACGGAAGAAGGTTGTGTCCCAAATTTAAAAAACAGCAGCAATCTATAGCTTTAGATCTGAAAGAAGTCTAGTTACCTTCTTTCCTCAATATGAAAAGGAAAATTACAATAAGTGTTAGCCAGTTCACCTGCTTCTTTACAAAGGCCTAACCTGAGTGTCATTTAGAAACAGGCAGTAATGATGGTCCAAAAGTAAAATGCTTGTTTGCATGACTCATGACTGTTTTCCAGTCCTGTATTAGCAGAGTTGTTGATTGCTGATCTTTTTGCTTTGCTTTGTTTTGTTTTGTTTGTTTTACAGCAGGCTGACCTTTTTACTGAGTAGTCTGGCCTACTACTGAACTACTGTCTATAACAGTGTGGGTTATATTTAACTGGGCTGAGAGGCTGCAAATGTTCTTAGTTTCCTTTGGTCCTTAGTGGTACAGGCATAAATTTTAATTGCCTCTGCCCTTCTGTGTCTAAAAACACAAGCTGTTATATATGTGTGTGGCATATGTAATGGCCAAGGAGGAGGCATGCACAGTAGCTAGGGTATGCAGTATTTCAGTGCCTAGATCTGGTTGTATACATCTCTATAGATTACTGTTTTGCTACAGACATATGTATAGATGCTTTCCTGTCTGGTATTTTTTGTCTCATTGTAGTTAAAGTTTCTTGCTGTCCTTAGCCACATCTTTGGTATTTCAAAAGTCTCTGTCAAATTATAGGTACAAAGATTTTAAAAGTACATATAAGTGTTAAAATTCACTGTGGTTACAATGTATAACAAAACTCATCCAAGTAGTAATTTTGTCTTCTATGATACTTTTATTATGGAATCCATACAGTTATGTGGTATACAAATATTTCTGTAGGAAACATTCCAGCAAGAAGTTTGGAAAGTGTGGAGGTCCTGACAAGAATTGTAATTTAAGCAAAGACATACCAACTGTTCTGGTGCCATTTGGATGGCCTTAAGGGCTCTGGTATGCCTTTATACTTCTGTACGTACGAGTTCTCTCTTAAGGCAGGTTTTCAAGCTTGAGCTTGCTCTAGAAGAGCCTGTGGCCTGTGTGCATTTCCATTCGGTGTGTTAGTGGTTGGGTTTGTTTGCCTTTAAGTTAGTAGAACACATTTGCTATAAAGGTATGAGGTAGTCCATCCAGAGTTGGTTTTAAGACACCCCTTAGTGGGAGGAGGCTTGCTTGCTTTACCTGTACCTGTGATATGTAGCATGTTGGCACCACCCTCTCCTGTGCTCGAGGGAGAAGCAGGAACAGGGTGAGCTAGCAGTCTCAGTTCATGTGAGGAAGCATCAGACTCGCTGCTCATGTGCTGCCTGGCAGGTTTGGTGCCTCTAGGAAGCACCACGCTGGCTCTAAGGTGTGTTCACTGCAGCCTAGTTGCACGCCTGCTGTATGCCTAGAGCTTGCGTTCTTCTCTTTCTCCTTGCTGCACAGGAAATCCTGCGTGGCCAAAAAGTGTCAGATTTACTGGTGTGTGTGCACAGTGCGGGGTGCAGGCAGTAAGCTCAAGGCTTCTGAGGAGCATGTCTTGACATTCTTGTGATGCCCAGCATACGTTCCCATTTTTCTCCCTGAGAACCATGGCACAGAAATACAGCTGCTTTGCATTTTGCAGTCTCACGTGTTCTGTTAACAAGGAGGAATAAGTGCCTCTTGCTTTCTTGTCTTCTATTGAACGTTTAAGTGAAATCATGTGTTATATTTAAGTTGGATTGTTCAAAGTACTTGGGAAAAGGATAGCAAACTCCAGAAATTCAGTAAAGGCAAACTGTTGCTCTCTCCTAGTTCCTTGCCATGTACCACGCAGGGGAGTATTGACATTGGATTTGAGATACCGGATATGCAGCAAGGACAGCAGTGATCCTTGTGTTTTGTTTTCTATTTGATTTGTTACTTTTGTCTCCTTTGCTTCCTGTTTTCAATGACAGTGATGTAAAGGCTCCCCACATGAGGCAAACCTAGATTTTTCTTACCCTTTAAGGGGAAGGGGATTCTCACCTTATGTCATATACATTGTTAATAGGATATAAATTTCTGAAAAGTCAAAATGGAAAAATAAATCTAAAAGCATCTATAAGCTGCAGCTTGTTTGTTTGTTTTGGCAGCTGCACAATAAAGTACAATGAATTCTAAAAATTACTGGGTTCGCATGTGTATCCTTTGCTGGTCACAGCCTGATAGTTATAAGTCAGAGCTAATTTTTTTTTTGATTGGATCCAGTGCTAGCATAATATCTAAGTTCAAAGATACAGTACATAAAAATGTTTTCTGGATGTTGTCTTCAAAATCTGCCAACTTCTTTTCTATTGTTTTGAGTTTTATTGGTACAACAATGGAATGATTTGAATTGCATTTGTTTTTTTTCTCTCTGTTGTTTGCGTTTTCGTTTTAAATTATTTACAAGTCTGAGGCTTGGAGATGAGAACCTAATGAATGCTTTTAAAAATAAAACCTTCTTCTTTAAGCATGTTATGCTTCATGTTTTGAATTTATAACCCAAGCCTTAATGAATCGTTTCCTAGTTACTCTCATCTTAGAATTTATGAGCTGTCCTATTTACAAGTTTTACCTATACAATGGAAAAATAATTCCTGTTTACCTTAAATGAAAAGAACTGTTCGTGTTAACAAGCTTAAACTGCTAATTAGGGGTAATATGGCAATAAATACTATGTCAAACCTTTTAGCAATGTGAAGATGCAATATTTAGTTTTTGAGCCTTTCCCTGGTGCATTCTAAGTAAGAAAATGAGTGTGTTGTGGTCTTTGATATCTCATATACATACCAGGTTAATAAAAAGTATTTTAGGGAAAAACAGTACCCTATAGGTCCTTATAGGAATCAGATTCACTTCTTTCTACATTTAGGGTGATATGCTGATGCCCACATGCTATAACATTGGTGTAATAAATCTTGTTATTGTGAGGCTTCAGACAGATGCCAAACATGAAAGAACTCTGACTTCATGTATGTGTGTATGTGGTGTTTGGTTAACAGTTAAGTTATTCTGCTGAAAAAAAATAGTAGGATTAGCAGTAGTTACTTTGTTTTGAGTGTACATTAATGTAATTTAATCAGGAAGGAAAGAAAACCTGGGACTAGAATTTGATGTCATTTACCTGACCATAAATCGGAATATCTCCGTTAATTTTTTCAATTTGTGTCAAAGTGACCAAAATCAGAACCTGACACAAGCTCTCCATCTTATAATTTGTGCATACAAAACCAATGAAATAAAACTGGATTTTTTTTTTTTTTTTTCCAAATCTTAACCCAAAAAACAGAGCTTGGTTTTTGAGGAGAGACTTTGTAATACAGTGTTGTTACTTTTTGGTAGCGGAACTTTGCAGATATATTGTATGAAGAACCTTTTTTTATTTAATCCCAGTTGCTTCTGATTAGACTTTAATTGTCAAAGCTACAAACTTGTGAATTTGAGAGCCATTCTAAGTCTAGGATGCTTAAAAATTCTTGACAAGTTTTTTCTTTGACTTCTGTGTGTGTGTGCCTCTGACATCTGCAGAGGGTTGTATGTAGGCTTTGTTCCCTGTCTGATTTTCTTCGTGTCGCCCAAGCAGTTTGCAATAGGGATGGCAACCTGAGGAAGGAAGTCGAGGAAGAGGCTGAAGAGGCTGAAGAGAAAGGTCACGTAGGTCTGACGTTGGAGGAGTCCCTTCTGCCACTCTGAAGCAGACATCTGATGAGGTGTAAGGAATTCCTTCTCTCAAAACTGAGGAATCTTCCATGGGTACAAGGTTATTAGGTATAGTAGACAGTTCTTTGGAGAAGACAGGTAAAAGCTTGACAGTGTGTTTTGGCAGCTCTGGACTTCTCAGTTTCCATTTCCAGGTGAAAAACATGCTGGGCTTTGCAGCTGGAGGTTGACATGCAGGGATACCTGCTCTTTTTCTTTGTTCACATCATCCTGATTTTAGACATTGCTGGTATCAATACAGTGTATTTTGGGGTATGGCCTTGAATAAACTTTTTTTGTCAGAGAATGGGTACCTTTGTATTTGGATGTAAAGGATACATACCCTATCGGGGGTAGATTTCTGAGGAGGTGGCACACAAGCAGGGCTAGTATGTTACACCAACCACTATAGATGGAGAAGTAGGCAAGCTTTCAGGAACACAAGCCTGTCTTCAAATCCAGTGCTGATACCAAGATAATTAATATATACTTTAAATGAAAACAAAGTTAATCTCTGAAGTTTATACTTAAACGTTGTATGGAAGTGCGGAAATGTAAGGAGTGTGTCTTTTCATGGGGTCAAATAATGTTTTATTTATACATCTGTAATAAGCATTCAAAGGTAATTAGACTTTTCGTTACAGAGTTTTGGATGACACTTAATGTAATGGACAGTAGTGAGAAAACTTCAGCTGATATCACTGTGGCCATGGTTTCATTTTGATTTTATTTTAAAATTATTTTTCATCCTTGTAAATTATGTTTCTAAGCCAATGGAATCTGTTTTGAGAGAGGAGAAATATTTTACATAATATTTAAATTTGGTTGAATAAACCACCTAGAAAGTGCAGAGGAAAAGAATAGTATATTCCCTAAAATAAAATTGCAGTTGTAATTTTTCTTTGTAAAGGAACATTAGTTGTAGTGCTGGAATTGTCTAAACCATCAGAATTGCCAAGCATAAATAATAACATAATTTCACACTTTCCAGTAAAGTCAGACCCTGATTAAGAAGTTGACAGCCTGAGAGAGTCTGCTCTTTGACAGTGATGTCTGTATTCCCTAAATTTGTAGAGACTGCCTCTAGGAAAACAGACTGAGCTTTAAACCCTTTACTTTGAATGAGAACCCTTATTAACAAATGGAGAATATTCTTCTTCTTAAGAAGTTTTCATACTCTAAATGCACAGATATTTCATCTTTTCAGCTTTCAGCTAGCATTGATTTTGCTGATACCAGGACTTTTCGCTGTCTTGGTCCTCACTGTCTTTCAGTATGTTTGATATTCATATTTCTTCTTTATTCCTTCTTCCTTGCTGTGCTTTTTTTCTTCCTTTTCTTAAACAAATAGATAATATGGTAATACGAACTCTAATAGGAGAAAAGCATTGTTTAGCTCAGTTGGGGTACTACTAATCCAGTCGCCAAATGTAACCATAACACAGCATGCATTTTAATTATTAAATATAATGGAAACTTTGCATTTTAAATCTAGAGCTATAAACCACTTGTTTGAAAATGCACAGTTCAGCACTATGATTTTAGCTTGTAGTGAATTACAGGGCAGTATTCTTTGATCAGTTATTGCAAGTTGAAGATTAGTAGCATTCAGTGCTTGTGTTGATTTTGAGAATACAGATAGGAGTCACTGTAGGTCAAACTGAAGCTCAGTCCTGTATTTTTTAAATGATTTAGCTGACTGGATAAAGCAATGTAAAAATGTATAGATAATACAGTCATGCCAGTCATTCCCAATAAGCCTAATTTAAAGGAACATTTTCAAGACTAGTAGTCCCTCAAATTCCAGTACTTTGTAAGACGTGCTTTATTATTAAATGCAATATTGTTGAGGTTTTCCTTTTAGATACTTATTTGTTTGAATAGTTCTACAAAGTGCTCCTAATGCACTTTTGATGTCTTACCACTAAAGAACAGCTGGAGGGTAGAACAACTATGTGTTTGCTTATGTTTGGTCAATACTTGTTTTTGTAACGAATACATTTTAACCATAAATAAATGGTTAAACATGGAACATCTTAGTATCTGTGCACTTCTTAACATAAAAAATAAAAATACTCCTAGAGTGAATGTGAATTTTACAGAATCACCATGAAAACTTACTAATCCCTGCATGAGATGTGCAGGCTTGAAAATCTGCTGTTTTGAGAAGTAGGGGACATCACGTTTATGAGCAGCTTTAGTAGGTTTGGAGGAGGGGGCTTTGCTTAGGTGCCTGCTTCAGGACACCGGCACAGCTGGCATGCTGTAGGTGCAAGAGCAAGGCTCTCCAGATTTGTGAGACACAAACTGTGGTAGTAGCTCAGCAAAGCCAATCTTTTCTTCCTTTTGACCAGGTTGCTAGAGCCAACAACTCTCTTTTTCTGGGTTTTCAGGACATATACTTGCTGTCTTTCTCCTCTAGCTGAGGAGGCATCCCCCATGGGGTGGTTTTTGTTTTTTTTTTCTTTTTTTTTTTTTTTTCTCTGTGTATTGTATGTGAGATACTAGTACCTAACTGGGGACTCCAGATCTCACTTTCTGTTCCAGACATTTTGAAGCTTGATATTGAGCAGTTCAGCAGTGCCTGACATACCTGGTGGATACAGGCTTAAGTAATTTTGGACTGTTGAATTTTTGGAATCAACTGCAGGTTTTTGTCCCATAGGGCCACCCGAACCCTTAGAGCATCCTTATTGCCTGGTTCAGTCTTCCCTTTTGCTTCACCTTTTTCATTTTGGTGATCTGGTGTAAACTCCATGGACTGATTTTACAATTGCAGCCTTTGCTCTTGAGTCTGATTGTTTTAAGGATAACATTTGTCATAGAACACCAACTTCCTCATCATTTCTCTTGGTCCTCACTGTTCATCCCTACTGCAAATCAAATTATGATATCAAAATAATTGTGATATCAATGTCTACCAGATTCTCAAAATTCTTCCTTTGTAGTGCTTTTTGCTCATGTACGTTTTTTGAGGGTGTGGCAGGAGGGTGTATAGGTAATATGTTTCTACAGTGGTTTTTTTTTTTGTTTATACATAGTTCAGAAATATCCTCTGCTGTCTGTGTGTGCCAGATTAATTTATTTCAGTAAAGGATCTTTACGTGAAGGCTATTTTTTTTTTAAACTATGACCACCTCCAAGCCTGAATCACTGTAGAGAACCAATGAATTTGTAAACGTTACTCATTTGTATTGTTCCGGGGATGGGTTGCAAACTATGTCTGTTGGCCTCATGGACTGTAGTTAAAGAATTGCTAAGAGAACACCTTTTCTGCAGAATAAAGTTAGTTACCAACTAAACAAAGGCTAGGTTTGAACCCATGGCCTTGGTTTCTTCTAAAGGAAGGAGTGCAGCATTGCCTGGGGCCCCCGTGAGCATCTCTGCACTTCAGGTCTTTGCCAGCTTCCCTTGCGCCACTGAGACAGTGGCGGCCACCTGGCGTAGCTTGCTTGTTGCTCCCGCCAGCTTGACCAACTCCCCAGCTGCACTGAGAGTACCAAAGCAGGGTTTTGCTCCCTTGCTGCTGCTTTCTCTTTCTTTCAGACTGTAAAATGGGGACTCTGAAAATGAAGGTACATTTTGGTTTTATGCTTTTTGTGCTCTAGGGGAAAGGCTGAAAATAAGATACTGGTAGTAGGAAATAACCTAGATTGTAGCCTACACCTTAAGGTCATAGGTCGCTTGTCTCTTGTAGCCTTATTTCATGCTTCATTTTGGAGTCTACCTTCTTATGTATGAATTGTTTTCCATGCTGTACTAAATAAAGCCTTTTTTATACCCTTTAATCCTTTGGATTCCATGAACTTCTGTTTTTTGGCTGCCTTCATCTTTCTGGTGCAGTTTTCATTGCTCTATACGTTGTCCAGTCTCCAGTTCCTGAATCTCAGGTCTCAGTTATTTTGCTTGGGAGTAGCCCTTTTTTACATGCTATTTTGTCTACTGTTCATTTTTAAGATGTGCTGGTTTGTTTTGTCTTGTCTTTTCTCCAACGCAGATGATTTTAATGCTTCTTGCTCTTCTCTCATTTTCAGTGTGTCCGATTCCCAGTTGTACAGACGACTCCAGGAGATGGCAGTAGGATAAGGGAGGTTTTCCTCCCCAGTCTGCCAGCCTGAGCCTGGCCCAGGTCAGCAGCAGCTGGAGGTCAGTTCCTGGCACCCATCTGCCCAGGGGCTGCGGTGCAACCGGCTGTCTCCCACCAGTTCTTCAGGCTGGAAGATGGCCCTTATTTACTGATTGAAGCGACTGAGCATTAAAGTTTTCAGTCTGATTACTTTTCTCTTTCTCTTCTCTCATATCCTTTCTTGTCTTCCTCCTGGAACAGATTTTTTTTTTTTTTTCTTTTTTTAATTTGTAAAAGGAAAAGTATACCAACTCTAAGTATGAAGTGAATTTTTACAGCTGAGTTATAAATTCCAAAAACTAGGGGGTATATAATGGAAATGGTTAGGAGGGAGAGGGGAGGGCATGCTATAATACATATGTAACCTTTTTTCCCTCTCTTTAGCGAACAGACCGTTTAAACTAAATTAAGTAAAGGATATAAATTCTGTTGTTTCAGTTTTTAATATTTCATGGCTGATTTTATAGATAAAAATTACATTTAACAATAAATATGAAGAAGAATTTATACAGCCTGTTCTAGTTTGATATGGAACAGCAAATCCCATTTCTCTGTAGCTGTAAAGAAAATTCATTATAATGTCTTTGGTTGTAAGAGATGGCTTCATTGTGATTAGTTACACTGATAATAAAACAACCTTTTTACAAATGGCACAAGATACATGAGATCTTATGTGTCTGCCTTTTAATAGCATTGAATTTGTGCATTTGCTACCTTTATTCTGTAGTCCTTTTTTCATTTATAATTGGGCACTTTTAAAATCTACAAGTTATTAAAAGTAGTCTAATATAACTTAATTTTTCTTTTGAAGCATTTTGGAGAAGGAGTTATTAATGCAGCTAAGCATTCTTAATTGTTGAGTTTTCAAAATAAAAAAGCCCTAATTTTAATTTAAAAACCATGGGTTTAAGTCATTTTGTTCAATTATGAATAACAAGTTTCGGGGATAAAATAAGGAAATCTGGGTATCGGACATTACATTCTGAATCCTTTTTAAGTACCTGAAGAAATACCTTGACTTTCAATTGCCCTATTCCCAGTGACGTCAGTTGGATTTAGATGTTTGTAGGTATTCAAGTCATTTAAAACACAGGTAGTGGCATTAGGATGCCTGCTAAGCAGTTGAGAGTCCAAGTTGTACACATTTGGTGTGGGGAGGATTTTGTGAGGAATTCATAGCCATTAAAGGGGTATTTTTTTTTTTTTCTATTGTACATGCATTTAAGAATACTGGGATCTCCTTAGCACAATAATGCAGAATGAGTTTGACGAGAAAAGTAGAATAGTTGTAATAAGAACCTTTGCATATTTATATTGCTGTGATTTGTGCTGTTCCAGTGGTTTAACAAATAAAATTGTCTGTATTGTTTAGTTTATAGAAATAATATAGGATATTAGATTCTGGAAAAATGGCACATATGTGACAAAGAGATATTTGAAATTGTAAAATGGAATTATGTGGCTACTGTTAGAAGTGAATTCCTTTCCTGCTTCACATAGAAAACAAACAATTTGGTGCTTCAGAATGAGGAAGGCTGCAGAGCCAACAAAACAGAAGTTGCATTTGATTATCAAATATTTATGGAATTTACTGGAAAATAAAAATCTGAATCAGTGCTTGGAAAAAATAGGATGTAATGCTCAAGTCTTCTGGAAAATACAAGGTGGAACAGCATACTTAATATTAGGTTTCACTGTAAAAGACACAAAACATTTTTTGAAATGAGACTGTTGTCTCTTTTCTGTTGGTGATTACAGCTAGGAAAAAAAGTCCTGTAGCACTTGTTAAAAGTGTTTTCCCAGGACGAATACCAAGAAAATTACTATTGATGACTGAAACACAGGACTAAATACTCTTTTTACACCCTTTGCTGTAGGAAGTAGCTTGCAGTCTGCTTCCCACAGGCGCGTTGCTCCATCAGAGGAATGGGCTGGGTCTGTGATTCGGGATGCTTGGTCAGCTGAGAGCACAGCACCGAAACGCCGCCTGGTCTGCGGTGGGAAAACTGACTTTGTGTCCTGGCTGCGCTCGGCTGTGATAAATCACCACGCAGGTCACCCATAAGGGTGAGCTTGTGGTCCCTCAGATGCTGGGGGCATTTGAGCTGAGCGATAGCCTACTTAGTAATAGGTGTATTTTTTCTCCCAGGAAAGCCTTGGAGTGGGTGTAATTTCTTACTCTAGCCCGGTCTCTGGGTACATGCCGGTGGTTGCCACGGAGTATGTTTTCTGTGTTCATTAAAACCTATTGATCTCAGGAAAGTTTGTGGGATTGATTTTAACTTGGTGCTTTTCAGGGAATTAGTAGTATTTTTAGCAATAACACTCTCCTAACGTGTTCCCGAGAGAAAGTGATATATTGAGGAAATACAGAGGTCACTCACACAAGTTGCAGCCCTGACCCAACTCCCGATGTCCTCTTGCCCGGGGAAGCACTGTGTGGTCCTTCTGTGACCTCCTGGGCTGCTTGTAGCCATGTCCAGGAACGGTCTGGCAGCATGCTGCTCTCCCTGCCCAGGAGGAATTTGGGGAGCAGGAGGCACTGGCTGAGGTCACGGAGTTGACCGGCACATGTCTTCCCAGCCTGTGGCGGAGGAGGGCTGCGGTGCCACCCTGATCATGCCAGCTGCTGGCCAGGTTAGTGGTGGCTCTGTGTGGCTGCTGGCCTCCAGGAGGAGGAGACTCCCCTCACCTTGGGCTCCGTCGGTGATATTTCCCGGGTAGCTGTTTGATGGTGTGAGTGCCAACTGGAGATTCAAGTTTGTGATAAACCAAGAACTGAACGAAACACACTGCGGTCTTGTGTAGCTGCTACATGGTGTGCTTCAAAGTAATGAAAAGATTTTGCACACTAGATACCCAAATAACAGAAAATAGTAAGCAAGGTGCAGTTCTTAGCTATAACAGAATGAAGCTGCATAATTTTTGTAGGTATTAGGGAAGGGGTCAGGTCCCCAAGTGCAACTGTTGCTGATGTTGCACTGCATGCACTATTCCTGCAGGAGAAATGAAAATTTTAATTGCCAGGTGGGTCCTTGTTTGGGGATACACTTGAACACGTGTGCCTCATGTCAAGTCTAGGAGGAATTCTGCTGACACTGTGCATGCGCTTAGGCATATTGCTAGTTCTGGAATATAGCTGAATTTCAGGGACTGATTCAGGTAGGCACCAAATTTTTCACATTGAAACAGATATGGAGGGAGATAGGTACTATTCATAAGCAGTGGCATTTGAAACCTCCATGGTAGTATCAGCACAGTGAATGCTCTGGATGAGAGCTTAACAGGGCTTTTATAGGTGGTGGTGTAAGCAAGGGGCTGTGTCTTCTCCTCAGTTCCTTCCCTCCTTCAGTTCTAGCTGGCTATGACCTGTCCTGGGGAGATGCCGTTTCAGTCCAAGAGGGATGCTGCTGCGGCATCCCCTAGTCCTTCTCTGCGGGGTTTACAGAGCCCTTTGCTATAGCACTGCCACCTCCCTTGTTCTCCATCTGCTGACCAAAAGTGCGTTTTACTGGGGAGAAGTGGGAGCCTGCTCTGCTTTTGGCCGCTCTTCTGTCATCTGCTGGAGTGAAGGCTCCTTTTGTAGCTACACGGGTTGGCTCTGGTGAAGGGCTTGGGAATGGGGAAGAGGCTCCATGCTGTGCCATAATAGTAGCTCTTGACTGGTATCACAGGCACTACAGAAGTCATGAATAATTTTTGTATCATCTCATATTGTCAGTGCTCAGACTCACGCAGCCACTGTCACACCTGTACTCCTTCCATTGCTGTCTTGTATTGGTTTCCATCTTCACACGGACAGTGATGGAAGTTAGAATAAAATACAATGGGAAGCCCCAGAATGCAGAAGTATGTAGCTTTAAAAGGTGTTCAGTGACTTCAGCTGAAGCATGGGTTAGTTCCCCTGAAAGCAAGTAATAGTTATTATGGAGGAAGCCAAGCTTTGCACAGCTATGCATGGCTTAAGTCTTAGTGATGATCATCTAAGGTTATGGAGGACAATATCCCTCTATGTGTTGTGGAGGAGGTGGTGGCCCTATTGTGATTGCTTGCACGTGTTATAAGAAACCATTAAGGAGAAAAGGTGTGATTTGACATGCAGCTTTTCACCTGATCATTAAGGGTTTATCCCCTCTGTAACTGAGAATTGTGTACATCTATCACCTTTTTATACTTATTTCTAATTATGGATATTAATTTCTTTTTGTTAGAGATCCAGTGATACAAAGGAGTTAAGGCTGCTGCTGCTTACGCTTTGCTGAAGTGTGCTGGAGGACTAACGTGTTGTGGCAGGGATTCGGGGCAGCATCTAGAGCACAGAGACCTTCCAAGTGCACCCCGGTGCAAGGCAGCCCCCTGTTTCCACTGTGCTTCTCCCCCCTTCGCCCTCTGCCTTATTTAATCAACTGAGCTGGAAAATAAAGAACTGAAAGCAAAGTCGGGGTAATCATATGTCTTACAGAATTGAGCTGAAATACTTCCAGTGTGCTCGTGTCTATTTTATTGTTCAGAAAACCAGGTTTTGTCTTTATATATAATCAGATTGTTCAGTTTGTCTATGGGCACTGATAACACAAATATATGCAGATACAAAACCAAATATGTTCCAATGAGTATGTATTCTAATTGATAATAATCTCAGCTGTCATTTCTGTAGATACGCTTGCCAAAGAAACATGTAACACATTTCGGTTTGATATGCTTTTCTCAAATGAAATGCAATTACTTCCTTGTGTGCAGTGGCCACCAGGTGTCATCAGAATGCTTTTATTTTTATTAATTTCCCCTTTTCTGTAGCAGCATATGTACACTTTGTATTCTTCTCCGGAAACTTTGTTAACTTACCACACAAATATTCCTAACTCCTTATGTTACCTATTCAGCCAAAAACTCACGCAACTCTTTTCAGCTCAGCTACTTGAATAAACTGCTGACAGGAGGAAAACAAGACACACAATAACACTGAGAAGCATCTGCATATATACAAATTATTACATGCATTCTTTGCCCTAGTCATTCAAAAGACAGAGATAGATACAGTAAGCTAAACCATGTGGGCCTGGTTTACCTTAGAATGTCATTAAAGAGCTACAGGCAAGGCAATTAAAATGATTACTGAGAAACTGCTAGTATTTAAAGCATGTTGAAGTTCCCTTTCTATCTTCTGCCGTCCTTCCTCCTTTTTACGCTTTTCTACAGTTTTGGTGTCCTAACTTCACCTTAAATGTGGTTGCGGGTTTTAAAGATTTATTTATTTATTTATGTAGCTCTGGGTGTTTGGCATACTTGCATTAATTGTGGATAAAACACATGCAAACTATTATCAGCCTACCTTTAATTTAAAATGGTAAAGGCTAGGTTCTTTTTCTATCTTCAGTGAGCTATTGCTCAGTGAATAGCTGTGTAACAAATGACTGAAAAATGTTCAATATCTTCTTTTCAATTTTTTTTGTTACATAAAAAATGAAGACAACATTTCAATGCAAAAAATTGCATCTTCTTTATTCTTCCCCTCCCCTCTACTTCCTTGCAGTTTTTTCTAGTTCCTACTTGCCTCCTGCATCTTGGTTCAACTTACTAAAAAAAAAAAAAAAAAGTGTTCTGGGCTGTCAGCTGGTGGAGAGCTGGCCAGTTGTGTCTGCCTTTTCACCTGTCCTGCTGCTGCTGCTGCTACCTCCTCCAGCCTTCTCCTGCTGCCTTGGTAGACAAACGTGTCCTGGGCTGTGATGACGGAGGCTTCTGGTTGCTTTTTGTGTGATATGGTAGTATAAAACTAGGGGCCAACAAAGCCATCTTCTTTTTTCCTTTTTCTTTTCTTTTCTTTTCTTTTCTTTTCTTTTCTTTTCTTTTCTTTTCTTTTCTTTTCTTTTCTTTTCTTTTCTTTTCTTTTCTTTTCTTTTCTTTTCTTTTCTTTTCTTTTTTGTCTTTTAGGTTTAATATTGAGCAAAAGTTGATGAAAATTCAGTAAATTTTGGCAAGTATTAAACACCGGAATAGCAGTCTAGGAAAGTCATACTCCCTATGTGTTAAAGGAGAACAGAGTCAGGGCTTTTAGGACCAGGTTTCTAGGGTAAAAATTCCAAGGCCACTTTCCAAGTAACAGCAATGTCAACTTAGTGTTATCTTTTGCTGCCAAAATGCAGGAAAAAGTTAAGACTTCCAACATTTTTTTTAGGTGTCAGTGTTAGTGCCTGTGTACTTCCTCTGGTGAATTCCAGTGTGGTCCACCGTACGTAAGAGGGTCCTACAGCCTGTAGTAGAAAAGAGATTCAAATTGCATTTACTTTTTACTTTTCTCTAGTTTTAATTAGTGAAGTTAGTGAGAACTGCATCTCGCATGAAACCGTGTCATTCTGAGAGTTCCCACAAACCACAGGACTCATTACCATATGTGAAAAATGAACATTTCTTTCCTGCAAGGTTCCTTCATGGACCTGATAAACTCTCTAAAGTGTTTTGAGAATACTTAGACAGTGCTTTTCATCTGTAAATATCACAGTGCTATAGGAATATGATCTTTCTTGGATCCTCAGAAGTTTCTGTTGCATATTTTTATTGCTGTTGTTCGATGCATGCCTTGCTCTGGAAATAGTCAAAATTCTTTGAATTTACAATTCAAAATATACATCCCTTTTTAAATGTTCAAAAATTGAAGATCTGGGGGTTATTCAACACCTTTTAGGAGATACTAGTGCATTTCCTCTTATTCTCTGTCTTGGACATGCCTACTGATTCTGACAGCACTTGAAATGAGTCTGTATCCATGTCTTTCTTTTTTGACTCCCTCTTCAAAGCTGATCTAATTGGTGGTCATTACTTCATTTAGCAGCATTTGGCAGTTTCTGAAGTAAGTGGATGATGGGCAAGGGACCCTTCCCTTTTTCTCTTCTCTTCTCTTCTCTTCTCTTCTCTTCTCTTCTCTTCTCTTCTCTTCTCTTCTCTTCTCTTCTCTTCTCTTCTCTTCTCTTCTCTTCTCTTCTTCTTTTTTATTTTTTTTTTTTTGTGTGTGAATTAAAGAATATATTCTCTATGTTGGGAATTCATAAGAACTTCCTTTATGTTGGCTATTTCCACCCACTCAGAATGATTTTCAGTGGTTTGGATGCAGAAGCAAGAAGGATGTGAGTGGTAATGCAGGGTGTGTTTCCCCGTGACGCTGTTACAGTTTTTTTCTGATGCCTGCAAGAAAATGAAGTTAATAGGTGCAGATAACTTGCTGTTTTCAGTGATAGTCAAGTGATGACTGTCAGTGGGCTTTTTATTTTTTTACTTTAACTATTGTAGATACATCAGTGTGGAAGTTTCAAAGTCTTTGAAAGCCTATAGCTTGTTTGGAAGTCTCCTGTGGAGATTCTGGTGCCCTAGGAAAATGAGTGACTTTACACGAAGAACAGGCTCACGATGCAAAGCTCGAGGTTCCAGCATTCTTGAGCTGCAAGAGAGAAGACATGTTTGTAATGGTTAGCTTAGAATACTCCTTAAATAAAAGTGGTCTTTGTTACATTTGAACCAACAACCATATTGTCTTCTGTATTCCATTATTGGTTGGATTAGTCTCTCTGAACGGAGTGAGGTAACTTTGTAAGGCCATAAGACAGACCTATGATTTGATTTAGGAAGGATGTTATACCCTTGAAAATGAGATGTTTATTTGACACAAAGGTTGGATGTTGAGATGAGTTGTTCACATTCAGTTTTGTGCAGGCTATTTAAAGAGCTCATTAAAATGATTTTGCTTCATTGTATCCATGATTTCATTGAAAGAATTGTCTGAAAAAAGGGGAAATTTTACTGGGAAAAAAAAAGAAACTCTGTTTTCCATATGTCACATCCTTTACAAACACTGCAGATTGGGTATTGAATACTTGGAGATGATAATACGCTGACTGAGAAGTGTGTTGGGAATTCTAATGTCAGGATTAGCATAAAAAATAAAAACCAACGTGGAATTTAGTACTTGTAAATATACTTTCTTTGAGTTCTTCTGTACACATCCGTACCCCTTCCCTTAAAGAGCTGGCATCTGACCAAAATGAGAAGTAAAAAAAAAAATGTATTGAACATCAAGTTAAAGAACTTTGCAGTTCATTACAGGTTTATGGATCATCACTAAATTGCCTGTCCTTCTCATCTTAATTTAGGATTACTACTTACTAACTTCCATCTGAGGATTAGGGCAATGCAAGTCTTACATTGAAAATCTTAACTGCACTGTCTCCACCTTTTTGCATAGAGGAATTACACACTATTTTTTGGACCAGAAGAAAAAAAATAGAGAGAAAACACTCAACCAAAATGTTCTTTATTTCCATCAAAGAAAAGATCTTCTGTCTGCAAATGACTGATGCCTTTCTATAGAACTGTAGCAGATACTATATCGATATACAAAAATCATCGTAGGAAGAATACAAAAATCTGTGTTGTTATCTGGTAAAAATTGGTGGTGGCAGCTCAAGAAATGGTATTTTTCTCAGTTTTTCTATTTGTTTTCTTAAAAAGGTAGTGAGATGATGCTGAATTGTGAATGTGAGATGGCTTTTAAATTAGATTACATATTGAAACAAAAACTCCATGATCCTGACCATTTGGAAATCCCAATGCATGAAAGAGGAGACTTTTTAGCTATACTGGTTTCTGTGACATGCCAAAGTATTGTGTATTATGTACTTGTAATTTAAAAATGTGTGTGTCTCCTCAGATATTTTGTAAAGATTTGGACATTTGGCTTATGTGGATGTAGAATACCTAACATAAACATTTTGTTTTTGAAGATCTTAAAAACTTCTTTTGGATACTGGGAAAATTATTGAAGAAAAGCCTTATGTTAAAGACTTAGCTAATATTTCTGGTAGAATTACTGAGCTTAGCTTTTTCTGTGCACAAATGGTGAGGCCACAACAGGTTTCTTTCCAAAACTTAGGAACAGCAGTGTGCTGCAAAGAACCTGAAAATGTGTTAGGTAATGTATGACTGTCTCCAAGCAGAAGAATTTGTTAACCTGAAGCTAATGTGGCAAATTAATTTTTGGTCATATCCTTTAAGAATCTGTTCAGCTATACTTGATTTATATGAACATTAACAAAAGATTTATATTACAAAAAGTCAACCCACTTTTGAGTTAGAACAGCTTAATTTTGAACATCAAATATGATGTTAAGAGAGAGCTGTTTGACAGAACTGGTTTTTAGACTATGGAAATATTGAAGATTTAACTGCTGTCTACTTAGCTTGGGCTTGATCCTGTGCTCTGGTGGTCTGCTGTGTTGTACCTGGTGATACCATCGGTGCAATCTTGGAGCCTATATAAATCCTTTCTGGTTTATTTATGCAATACATTAAGTGTTTGCTTATGGTTGCATTTAGATATGTTGTAAAAAAGTAACCAGAATCTTTAATTTAAAAAGCTGAAGGTAGAAGGAAAAGCACAAGAGCTTGAATTTTGCATCGTTTTTAGTTTTGTTGGTCCATGAATAAGGTAGTTCAAGAGCTATTCCTCCCCAGTGCTACTGCTATATGAGTTGGCCAGCATTACATTGATATCAAAAGGCTTATTCAGTCACACTAATAAGTAGGAGTTAGACTTAAGCATGTGTGGAAGTTGCCATGGCTGCAGAGGGTTACTTGTGGTTTCGGTTACCAGTTGATTTAATCAAACCCCAGATGCTGATTCTTTTCTCCTGATGACAATCCCTGTGCCAGACTAAGGTTTGATCCAAGACTAATTTTGCAAAAAAGAAACCCATTTAACCTTATGTATCATGTGGTCACTGGGACTGTACAAACTTGGGAGTGCTGCTGATGCCTTCTCTGATGCATTGGTTGCTGTATTAATACCAACTGTAGGCTAGCCCTTAATTAGTGTAGTGGCTTTGATGAGAGCAGAGGTGAATTAGCTGATGCAGGTTAAGGATTAAGACCACCCAGATTTGTTAACAGTTTGTTGCTTTGCCGTTGTCCTCCTGTCCTGTGGCAAATCTGAAAAGGGGCTTTCAGGAGAGAAGCTCGCAGCAGGGGAAGAAGCACTGTAGGCTCCTTTTGCCTAGAGGAGGCTTATGGTATGCTGAATACATCCTTCAAGTCGTAGTAGCCATTTGTGCAATAAATCCATGCAGGGAGCTCAGAAGAGGTCTGCCCACAGCTCCCTTTGGGTGTGGGACACTACTCTCCCATCCAGGAAGCTGAGGCATGCGCTACTGAAATTGTGTTAGTGACACAGCCGTGTTGTCTGAGCAAAGATCATTGTGGGGAGACATGGTGACATGGTCCAGTGTTGTGGTTTAGATCTTGTCTGAGATGTGGAGAACTCACCACAGCTCAGCAAATCGTTGACAAGGGTCCCAGTAAAAAGTAGTGACAATAGCCATTACTGTCTACAGCAGAAGATGTGGTCCTATCCTAAAGGCAACTTTGAGAGAACTAAAAGAATTTCAAGGCAATTTAATTCCTTAGATTAATTAACATAAGGGTAATTTTAGAGAGACAACAGCAACCTCCTCATAGTTGTTTTCTTTTATAGAGAATTCTTTCTGGATTATGATATCATGCAGGTGGAAACGGTGCCATGTAGCGATATTTAGATACCATTTAAATGGAGGTGGGACAGAGGAAAATCTGCCTCTGGGATGGGTGTGCGGGGAGAGATTATTTTCTTGAAGGCTCAGATGTGAGATAGAGACGAAACTGGTAAAGGCATATCATTAATTGTTGCTATACCTAACTTGTGCTGTGTAGCCAAGGAGCTACTGCCTTGATAATAGTTGTTACTAGTTGTGGGGATAGATGTGAGGCTGTTGACTTCATTAGGAGTACTACCTGTAAATGAAGCAGAGTGCATCCCCGGTCTGCATGCTAGAACTTTATCATGAAGTGAAGGTGGAGATAAGTGTCTCCATTTACTTGGAGAACTGGAGGAATGAGGCAAGAAGGCTGGGGCGTAAGGCTCGTTTGCATTTTTGTATTACATATATGACTATTTTAATTTCATACTGAAATTATTGGCAGCATCTATGAAATTTGTGGGTTTCATTTTTCACTTAGCAACTAGTTTGTAGTTGTGACTACAAACAGTTTACACAGATAAGGGAAATACTTTTTTCTTTTTAATTTTCTGAAGCACTTGAAAAAATCCTTAATTGGTGCAGTACAGTTGAAGACAAGGTTGAACGCCAGAACTGGGATTGCGATCTGGGATTTTTGTAGAGCACAGAGCAGGATGAACTTCTTACTGGAGAGTTAGTGAACAAATGCTGAGAAGCAAGGCAAAGCCTGCAGATACTGTATGCAAATAATCCGCCATCTTTTTTGAGGTGTGCAGGTGGCTGGTGGAGATGAGCTGAATCTGCGCCGGTGTGGCAGAAGAGGCATGTTCTGAGGCTGCTGGTACCTGCCTGTGACAGCTGGGAAGCATTCACCTCTGGTGATTACTGTATCTGGCTGAAAGTGGCTTGCGACTTAAAGCGGTGTGACAGCACTTTAAGGTTTAAATCAAATTATAGGATGGCTTTAAATGGGCATGAAGCGTGTCAGAAGAGAGTATGGTGTGGAGCCACCAGTCTCCTACTTATTAATATGTCTTGAATGTATGAATTTTTGTCAACGGAGAAACCCCTAATTATCCCGATACAACCTTTGATAGTGGAAATTTCCAGTGCAGGTGTAAGTTCAGTGCTGGACAGGTTCTCTGATAAATCAGATGGTCAGAGAGGAAAGTATCCTATAAAGAAGATGGAGAATTGGTTTGAGATTGCAAATTGTCATGTACAGCAAAGAAAAACTGCTGTTCTTCCCCAGGCTATGCAAGGGAAGAGTGACCAGGTCTCAGTGGTGGGCTGGAAACCTGCTGTGGAGGTGCAGCGAGGCAAAGGACCCACAACTACATGTACAAACAGTTAAGGATGGACTTGCGGTACTCATCACTGAAGAAATTTCTTGATATTTCCCAAGTTATATAAATACACCTGTACTGCAGTTAAACAACATAATTTTCATCTGATCTTTTTTTCTGTATCCCAAACCGTGCTCATAAACGTTTTCAGGATAAGCTTGCACTTCAAAGGCTTCATCCTCCTCTGCTCTTAATTGCTGTAGCGTTTTTGAACATACTGACAATATGCTGACTTACACAGCTGAGGATATAGACCTGATTGTTTTACTTCTGACTAATTGCGATTGTTTCTATCATGATTTAGTGAATAAAGAAAAATACTAGTGTGTAAGAACCAGAAAATCACAGTTAGAGCAGCAATATGTGGATCCTCCAAAGGGCTACTGTGATCTGGAGGTGGTTATTATCTCTTTATTTCGGTATAGCTGGCTCAGTTTAAGTTTGGTCAGTACTTCAGCTCAATGAGAGATCTACAGTTGAAAAACTGTTCAATGTATGTGACTATTTAGCACTCAATTCCTTATAGGCCTTCCATAAACTATTATTAAGCAGAAAAGCATTTTTTTTAGTTCCATAGGTAATAAGTCCAACTGATTTGAGTATATTTCCCCAGTTCAATACTTTCTTACTTCGTCCTCAAAAANTTTTTTTTTTTTTTAGCATGTACTGAAGTAGTTTTTTTGTACCCTGTGTTGTCTGTATCAACAGTGCAATTACTTAGTCTTGTCAGGAAGTACTTACAATTGTGGTCATGGCCTCATTCAATGGGTAACTGAACAAAAAACTGGATACTTGGATTTGCAACAAATTGATGTTTAAATCATAGTGTAAAGCACATAGATAAACATTTAGTATTTAATCATCTGTTAAAATGAAATGCATTTTCAATTCTCAGTCGCTTCATATCAAAATGAAAAGGTAATAAAAGTCAAGATTTTATTTCCCATCTCTATCCCTCTTATAAACTGTGTTGGTAGCATCAGTTTTCTAGTGGTGACATCTTTTTGGGAGCAGGAAGGTCACACCAGGCAGTTGAGCAAAAGCTTTTGGTAACTGTATTTGGATGGTTATAGTTTGTGCTGGAGTTCAAAGATGCTGCCCTTCTCTGCCCTGCTATTTCATGACTTTTTTTCCTTTCTCCTTACCCCTCCCCAAATAGGGAAATGCAGTTTTAGAAGGTATTTTAGGAATGAAGGGTAACTATACTTGTGGTATATTCTTTTAGAACATGGCTCTATTTATGTTTTCCTTCTTTGTCTTTAGCAGGTAATCTAAGCAGAGGAAGGAAGGAAAGCTTCATACTTACAATATTTGAAATTTGTGGTGGATTTGTTTTGCCTGTTGTTGCAGTCACGGTCATTTCCTTCTAGGAGCTTTGAAATTTGGGAGCCTGGATTTCTAGTTCAGGAAAAGCTGAACATGGCAGGTTCTCTGAAAGCTGTTAGTGTTTTGTGTCCTAAAAATGCTTCCAGAAACAAAGGTTAGGCTTGTCTGCCCAAGTTTAAGCATGTAGTAAATT
Source organism: Aramus guarauna (assembly GCA_013400195.1). Taxonomy (NCBI): domain Eukaryota; kingdom Metazoa; phylum Chordata; class Aves; order Gruiformes; family Aramidae; genus Aramus; species Aramus guarauna. The sequence continues at coordinate 406,435 of VXBL01010524.1, read as the reverse complement.
ACTTTGAAGCCAGTGCTCACTAACATGGCGCTCATCACAGTGAGAGCTCTGTAACCAAGTGCCTAGAAGTTGGTTTGATTGTTGGACACTGTACTGAAAATATAGTCTTGTATCTTTCATTGTGTCTGTCTTCCTGCCATGATTTTAATTTGCTACATTGCTTTTTTTTTTTACTTGAGTTTTTTAACTTTCGGTTGTGCATAAAAGACTAATAATAACTCTTTTGTTTTATAGGTACTAAACCAAATGATCTACAATTGTTAATTTTAAGAATGGATGAGGAGGAAAATAGGAAGAGAGATGATGTTGACGAGAGTTTACAAAGTGAGTTGCCAGAAGAATCCTGGAGAAATGCATCAGGAGAAAATGCTGCATGTGACTCTTCATCTCAGCAGAAAATAAGGCTTACATCAGATGAAGTGTTCAGAGACCTTGAAAAGAAAAGAAAAGAGGATGGAGCAAAAAAAAGGCCACTGTCAGGATCACCGAACCTGCATGGTGTTCAAGCAGACAAACCTGAAAATGTCTCCAGAAAAAGAAAGCAGGGTTCTTCAGAAGACATGAAAGATAGTGAAATGAAATTGCACAAAGTCATAGCTGGAGAAGCAGATAGTATAGTAGCTGGAGCTGTAAACAAGGAAGGAGTCACCAGTTGTCTTGGTGATGACATATTTAATTCAAATTTCTTGTGCCTACATTGTGATTTCAAATGTGCTGATGGTGCCATATTGAAAATTCATCAGGAAAATATGCATTCACAAGAGGTACCAGCTGGTGTTACTGATAACTTATCTTCTTCAGAAGAAATCAGTGTTGGCTATGAAGTTGGAAACATAGACAAAGATCTTAAAGGCAAAATGAGTGATCAGTGTTCTGATACGGAAAAACATAAACCAGAAAGCCCCTCTAAACAATCCAAAGAGCAAACATGCCCTCACTGTAGTTGCACAGCTGAATGTAGTTCAACATTACATACGCATGTTAGGCATGATCACGAGAAATCAAAGATATTTTGTTGTGATCTTTGTGGTTTTCAGAGTGCTAAGGAAAACCTCCTAAATTCTCATTTCCTTGGCAAGACGCACCTTCGACGCCAAAATCTTGTTGCACAGGGTGGATTTGTACAGATACTGACAAAAAAATCCTTTAAAAACCCCCAATCTACTGCAACCAAAGAGAGGAATGTCGGAGCAAAACCTGCGACCAGTAAATTAAGGGCCAGAACTGCTGATGAAAAAGAATTAAGTGCACTGAAAGGCTCAAAAGTAAGCGTGTCTAAACAAAATGATGGCGCTGAATATGTTGAAATGATACCATCTTCAAATGTTCCCACAGAAAAAACAGATACTATGACAGAAGAAACGTTGCTTTCTTCCAGTGTAGAAGGGAAGTATGAAGTCTGTACTGAAAAACAAGAAATAGCAGGACCCTCAGAAAATACCGTGCAGAAAACAGAACTCCCTCTAACTACCAAAAAGCTAGTTAGCAGTTTAAAAATGACAAGGAGATTTGATAGACTAGAACAGAAAAGGAACTTTGTCTTGTTAAGGTCTTCATTTGGACAGAGTAGGTCTTTTAGATTAAAAAGGCAGGTTAAAAGAAGGTACAGTTTGTTGGGTAAGAGTAAGAAAGGCAAGTCTGAAACTCAGAGAGTACACATGAAGCTTATCTCCAGCACACAGCTTAAACCAAGTGATTCAAGCCCTATGTCACATACAGAATTAGAAACAGATGCTGAAAGTAATTGTAATACTACTTCAGAAATACAAGATCTTACTGAAGATAAGCCAAACACCCTTTCTTCCAGCACTACTGATACTAAAGATTCTGATGTTAAACTTACTGCTGGTCATAGTATTCTTCATACTTGCATTGACTGTGGTCATGTTTTTCAGAACAGAAAAAGTTTGGAACTTCATGTTGCAAAGCTTCATAGAAAAAGGATCCAGTTTCATTGTCAGATGTGCAGTTATTCCTCTGGAGTCAGGGAAGACATGAAGCAGCACTGTCAGGACAGTAAACACCAGATGGGTGGTTGTAGCTTTAATTGTCAACTCTGTTCATTTACCAGCTTGAATGTGATCAGCCTTCGAAGCCATATGAGTGAAGCACATAATATGTCCCATAGTTGTCCAACTTGCATTCTTTTTTTTCAAATGGAAGAAGAGCTGTTAAATCATCAAAAAAATGAGAAACATGATGGTTCGTTATTTCAGCAAGCTACTCCATTGAGTAATAGTGATCAGACCTTGCAAGTGGTAACTTATGCTGACTCAGTATCAAACAATAGCCAAAATCTTGCAAAAGGAATGGAAGTATCAATGAAAGCAAAAACTCCAGACTCTTCCATCATGAATCATAGAAATGAGCTAAAGCATTCTGTTCTGAATAAAACCCAATTTCAATGTAAAAAGTGTTTTTATAAGACAAGATCTTCCACGGTTCTTACAAGGCACATAAAACTCCGACATGCACAGGAGTATCACTTCCTTTGCAAAGCATGTAATCTCTACTCACTGAGTAAGGAAGGGATGGAGAAGCATATCAAAAGAAGCAAGCACCTTGAAAATGCCAGGAAAAACAACATTGGACTATGTTTTGAAGAATGCATTGAAAAGGTTTGTGTTGGTGTTGGTGGTATTAAAACAGTGGTGGATCCTTCCATTTCTGGGAGCGGGAATACAGAGCTGGATAAAGAAATTACACACGTTTCATCCTCTTCTGTGGAAAACATATCGAGAAATACAGAATTTGTTCCACTTGATCAAAGGATTGGTGAAAATGAATTGGTTTTAGCTAATGCATCCAAAAGAGGGAAACTCAAAGGCACTATTTCTAGGACATGCACCCATTGTGGTCTTTTGGCCTCCAGTGTTACAAATTTAACTGTTCACATCAGACGAAAGCATAGTCATCAGTACAGCTACTTGTGCAAAGTTTGCAATTATTACACTGTAACCAAAGGAGATATGGAACGCCACTGTGCAACAAAAAAACACAAAAATCGTGTTGAAATAGAAGGGCGTGGAAAACAGAACTCAGAGATCATCGTTAGCCCTGAAGGAGGTCATTTTGAATCCATGAGCAAGAAGGTTAACAGCCCCATGACTGCCTTGTACGAACATGCTGAGGATGTTAGCCAGTCATCAGATTTGGAAAATTCTGCCTTAGACAATCAGGAAGTTGAGCAAGGAGATGCTGAGCTAGAAGTTGTAAATACCAGTAGGCTGCCAGATCAGGAGCGTACTAGCAATCCATTAAATATAAACCATCATATATTTCTGGAACCAGCTAGAGTTACTCAAGATGGTGACCCATGCTTCCAGAGAAGAGCAATGGGTGCCAACGACAACAAGTGCGTACACTGCAGCTTCATTGCTCATTCTTCTTCTTCTTTAGAGCTGCATGTGAAACGAAAACATACAAAACAATTTGAATACTATTGCATGGCTTGTGACTACTATGCTGTTACTCGCAGAGAGATGATTAGGCATGCAGCAACAGAGAAACATAAAATTAGAAGAGAATCTCATGCGTATTCTTCTGGGGAGGAAGCAAACACAGCAAATATCACTAAAGATGGTGCTGCTTTGTCTCAAGAGAAGCACCAGCGCAGTGCAGGAGAATTGAAAACTGTTATAGGTGAAACGAAATGTGCCAATGACATAGCAGAAGGTGATCATATGAGTAAAAGCTTAACAGAGTGTATTGTCTTAGATGAAAATGCATCTCCAGGAATGCCTAAAGGTGGCAGTTCCCAAAATGCAAGAGAAGGTGGGCTTGAAGATGAGTCTAAAAATGGAGGAGAAAACCTTTTTTGTGAGGGATTCCAGCAAACTCTTCACAAAGATAAAGTTGTTAAACTTGACAAGGAGGTATCAGCTAAAGAAGCAGGTACTTGTCAGTTGCAGAAAAGTAGGCATGGTCAGGAGCTGCTCAACTCAGACGATGATTGCACTGGAGAAAATCAAAATAGATCAAGCAGCACAAACTTGAATTCAGGAAGAGGCAAGGAAAGCTTGGAAGCAAATAGAGAAAACCCTGAAGTAGTGTGTAGAAACACAGACATTCCCCCAAAAATATCACTGAAAAAAAATAACCCACTTATGCTAACTGTTCCAGAAACAAGTAGTGCAGTAGAGCAATCAAATTTTGCTGGAAACATTGGAGATACAGTACAAAATATACATAGTTTAGAGGGTGACAGAAGTTTCAAAGAGGATCCTACTGGGGAGGAGGAAGAAGCCCTTATGGAAGCACAACATGAAGCAGAAGTAACTATAAATAACGATCTTTGGGAGGCAGATGGCTCAACAGCTGAGAGCATGCAAGAAAGTAGTAATGAGGCTTTAGGAACAGTTATCAGTGCTGACGATAAAGGAAAGGCAATGCAAATTTTTGGCAAGTTTGATTCTTCTATAGTGAGGTTAAAAAGCCATCAAGATGGGGAGGGCACTGACCATTCTGCTGAAGGACAGATGTCAGGTGGAGTGAGAGCTAGTGAGCTCACAGTGAAAGCAGAGCCTTCACCAAACGGTGGGAAAAAGAAGAAGTCAGAAGGAATTTCCCTTGGGGAATCGACACGTATTCGCTGCGATGACTGTGGTTTTCTAGCAGATGGTTTGAGTGGACTAAATGTTCACATAGCCATGAAACATCCTTCAAAAGAAAAACATTTTCATTGTTTACTCTGTGGAAAATCATTTTACACAGAGAGCAACCTTCACCAGCACTTGGCGAGTGCCGGGCACATGCGAAATGAGCAGGCAAGTGTGGAGGAGCTGCCCGAAGGAGGCGCTACCTTTAAGTGTGTGAAGTGCACCGAGCCCTTCGATTCGGAGCAGAGCCTGTTTCTCCACATCAAAGAGCAACATGAAGAGCTGTTGCGGGAAGTCAATAAGTACATTGTGGAAGACACTGACCAAATAAACAGGGAGAGGGAAGAGAACCAAGGCAACGTCTGCAAGTATTGCGGGAAGATGTGCAGAAGTAGCAATTCCATGGCCTTCCTAGCTCACATCCGTACCCATACAGGTATGGAAACGCTCTCTTTGCAAGTGGTCTCTTTCAAACAGAGTCAATTATACCCCTGATGTTTTTCTGCTTGTTAATCTCTTTAACATTTCTTCTGAACTGGCATTCATATCACGAGCCCCCCGACTTACCTAGAGGGGTGTGAAAATACAGCGATCAAAGGGCAGAACATGTAAGAACATTTTAAGCGCAGTCACCCTTCTGCTTTTTATTTCATATAGAGAGATTTCCTTCCCTTTAATCTAAACTGTAACTATTAATTGGTTCTTAAATTTATATGACGAAGCAGTGGTGGTGTGAGAGAACAATTAGCTTTTCTTTCTAACTTCCTCTTCCTCGCAGTCGTTTAATATCCAAATTGGTTATTTCATTTCAATTCAGTTATATTTTCCCCATTACATAATGCTTCAGGATAGACATTTGATATTACATCATTCCTAAATAAACACCAATACCAGCATCAAGAGGTTTTTGTAGAAATAAGTTATGGGAATTGGAATTGGTCAGCCTTTTTGGAAGGTGGGGTGTCAGGCTGATATGATGCACAGGGATGTAGCATCTGATTTAGTTTCTGTGCTGATCACACTTTCAATTCATTTTTATGTTTAATTTTAAGTGGAAAATTTAAAAACATTTTTGTAGAAAAATGCATAAGCTGCAGTTCTAAATTTATGTAAAAATCCACTGCGATGTTTCTATAAACCTGCCATACATTCTTTATTTTAAATAGACAGCTTTTCTAAATCACTGAGCTCTGCTTAGACAAGTGGTGTCTCCATGGTTGAATTTATGAGTGGATTTGAATAATAAATTCACATTTCAATGAACATATTTTCATTAAAACTGTAAGGTTTATTTTACTGTACTTTTAAATAATGGCTTATTATGGAAGCTATAGTTTAAATTCATGCAGTATTTGAAACTTAGTGCATGGTTACAAGGAAGAGAACAAAAAGGTAAGAAAAAAGAAACATAAAAGCATGGTAATTCCTGGCATAATCCTAAAATAGTTTTGTAAGGTTTTTTTATGAAAAGGCAAGGGCGTGACTGGACAACAAAGTTTAAAATTAATCTTGGGGAACACAGGCATTGTATTTCAAACCTTTCAAAGTATTTTACTGTAACTGCAGTATTCATGTATACCAATAACTCACATACTTAATACTTTCAGCATTATTTCTATCCTGTCAATACCGTAGTTATCTGTATTGCTTCAGCTAATATCCAACTTTGAATGCAGTGTTAAGTCTTTAGAGGGACGCTCCTGTTCACATGGTCAGAACAGCTGTATAAGCCCTTAATATGCCCTCTTACGGCAGATAAAACTGAATAAAACTAAGGGGGAGGATGCTAATGGAGCTCTCTTTAGAATTCTTTATGCAACTGTCTGGTCAAGACATGTTGCTTATAATTGATGTGTCCATTACTTGAATTCTCTTGTAATTATAGTCAATAAGTCTTGTAAATGTGTTAAAGCTCACTAAAAGCATACAAATTCAAGAACAGAGTAAGGCTAATAATTTTAAATAATCAATGTAGGCATTTCAGCACTTAATTTCCCTTGTGTGTTGATAGCTGATCATTCTTAATCCATTAAGATTTATTTAGTCGTTTACAATGCAAAATAGGTTTGCACTGGTCACTTGTGCCATTTGAAAATGTCCACCAGGTTAAGTGCAGAATGTAGTCCATTAGTCTTCCTTGACTATATGTATTAATTGCATTTAAAATCAAGTTAATGTGGATGTGAAAGTGAGGTAACTATCAATATATGACAAAGCAACCCTACTTACATAAGTTACATCATTGATTGTAACATTTAGTAAAAGTTAGTGTACTTTTTAACATCTTGTGTGTAGGTCTTATCATGAAGTATATTTTTATTGTGCTTTTGGATAGCCCTAAATATGCAAAGCAGTAAAAGAATACATTTCATTTTGCAAGTCATTTCTCGGTGGTGCTTGCAGAGGGAGTATAGAAGTGTTACAAATAGAGGTTTATCTGCCCTCTTTCTCACGGCACCTTTAAATGAAATGCTTTTCTTATGCTTTGCTTATTCACATAAATAGTAATGCGGAGACTTTTATTAATAGTTAATGGGAAGATGACTTTCTCTTCCAATTCATGTTTTCATATTTGTGATTTCCTTTGTGTCTTATAGAACCTTTTCTTCCAATCTGTATCACAATGGATGCAGTTGAATAAGAAACAAGTATTTTTGGGTTATTGGGAGTGGTGGCAGAGGGAACTGACCTACTCCACCTTCTGTATATACACTGGCATATAACATTGGTGAGGCAAAGTACAGTATTTCTAGCTTCTCATCTGTTCCAGGGTAACACCAGATACATAATAGGAGCAGAGCTGTACATTTTCCCATTTGTTATTCTGCTTTCTAAAAAAAATCCTTCTTCAGCATCCAGATGTGCATATATGTTTATAGATGTATGCGTGTGTAACCCTAGCGAACTCCTTGTTTTTTTGGGTTTTTGGGGTTTTTTTATTCAGTAACTGGTGATGGTTTTGGGGGGAGGTGGGAAGGGAAAGTTGTAGAAAGATATGACTAATGATTTCCATTAATAGAAAAATAATGTTTCAAAATACCGTTAAATAATATAGGAGATTTTCACATTGCAAATGAAAGGGAAGCTTTGCTAGAGAGGAGATAACAAGTAAGTCCATCACATGTTGACAAGTGAAAATGAGGAAGTGTAAAGAAAATAAAAGGAGTAGTAGAGGTGGAAGACTTTTTAGTTCGCAATTGATGCAGGTCCCATAAACTTAATTAACAATCAACATTCAAGGAAAAAATCACCTGCGACCACATCATCTTTGTTTCATTTCTCATCAGATTTCTCAGTTAATGGAAGGTTTGCCCAATGTAAGCGTAGTATCTTACTCCCCATGTCCTAAACATAGGAGGAAGTGGTATGATGATGTTTCACGCGCCTCTGCTCACTTTGCATTGGGCCTGAGCTAGGGACGCAGCTACGCCTGCAGGTGCAGGTGATGTTGCCGTTGGCTGGCTTAAAGCTGAGGCAGTGATTTTTTTCCTATAGGTTTGGGTCTCTATTGTCTTAATGTAAAATAAGGACTATGAACTCCAGTCTTCTCTGTAAAACAGGAGCATGATTTGTGTCTGTCTGACCTGAACTCTTTAGTTTAGTCTATTTTTGATTTGGTGGATGTTTGTTTGTTTGTTTGTTTGTTTTCCCCAATTCTCTTGTTAAGAGCCGTATTGTTTAGTGCTACCATCAGAAAATATATGCTCAGTTTCCATCCCATAAGTTGTAGGTAAAGTAATTCTGGTTTTGGTTTTTTTGATGTGGTGGGTTTTTGTTTTGTTTGTTTGGGTTGTTTTTTTAAGTAATTTGGTTGGAAAGATGCTATATTGAAAGGATTTTTCTTATTTTTCTGTGAACTAAAAGTCAAGTGTGAATCCAATAGTGTCACATTTAACACAGCATATGAGAACCATTAAAGTTTGTGATAAGAGAAGTATGGCGAAGAATGTTAATTGCTTCAGCATTGTTTCAGATAGTCTTATGGCAAATACAGATTTTTTTTTCCCCCATTAGTTTAACACTTAGTCTAATGTCTTCATCTTAAGTGTAAAATTTTGTGGTTTTCCATCCAGGAACATACTGGAACAAATTTGGCACCAACAACCTAAAAGGGAGATGTGCTGCTTTTGTTTCAGGTGATAAGTACTGACTGAAGCCTGCCAGCACTTGAATTTTCATGGAGTTTAAATGGAGATGTTAACAGATATTCAGCTCTGGATCTGAGAAATAAATAAAAAAACCCTCAAGGCCTCAGTGATTTTTTGGATGCGAGCAGTCAACAGAATAATACATTTCTGTATTGTCAGCACACTGTAGCTACAATTGGTCTTAACTCGAGTTTTTCACAAAGGAGTCATGTAAATGGAAAACAGCAAAGGTCTTGTATGGAAGCCCTGCGGGACACCTGCAGTAACAGAATGAGGAACGAATTTACAATTTAATCAGTAGGAGAGAAACTAAGGGAACATAGGATTGAATCCACATGGCATTTGAATTCTATGGAAAAAAAAGAGCAGTATAAACACCAATAGATTTTAAAAAATCCTCTCCAATTGTGGCCTTGATGTTATTAATTGTGCAATTAGTCTGTAAGATCATAAGTTAAAACATCAACTTTTAATACTCTTTTATTTAATGCAAAGATAGGCTTTTTTTATTTGCATGGGTCTCTTTATAGAATGCAGTGTTGATTTGAAATGTCACCAAATTAATGATTAATTTAGTTTTATCAGGATCATTTAAATAAACTGGGGTTTCTCAGGGTGATTGATAGAATGTGATTGCTGTTAGCTGCAGTCTCAACCTGCTTTTGACATTTAAACATATAAAGCTGACTAGATATAACCATTCAGGTGCTAAATATATTTTACATCTACTTCCAACAGTAGAAATGGAAGTATTAAGAGATCTGGCTTCATTGTCATTGAACTGTGAAATATTCAACCTTGTCTGCCCGTGCTTAGTACTGTTGACTTTTTTATTTCAGTTAGAAGATTAAAATTAAATGCTTCATTTTTCGTCAGCTTTTGGGAATGAAATTGAAATTTAAGACTCTAAAAATTTTTACTAAGATCCTCAATTTCGCCAATGGATTCTTGGAGGATATTCTGTTTTCAAGGGCAAAGCAAAAAGGTTCACCGATCAAGTATGATATACTGCAACATTTTTCTTATCAGAGCTCTTTATGTATATTTATTAAAGATCACATATTTCATATTATGCTTAACTGTATTGGAAGAAGTACTTCACAAAACATATACTAAACATAATATGGAGACTCTGTGACCATATTGTACTTACTTTTAACTGCAATTCTATGATTTTGATTTATTGATTTAAGGATTTAGTGGTCAGAAAATTGGAAAGTGCTACAGCATGCTTTAGAATGGTGTTGCTGCGTAATAACCTGGGGACTGACATGTGCCCAATATAACTATTTCAGTAAAAAAAATAGTTTCTCCATCCATCCTCGAGAGAGCACCACTGTTAATTAAGATAGACAAATAATTTGACTTTTGGCTGAGCTGATGTGATACAAGAAATAGGCTGGTACTTCTTCCTTGGAGAAATAATTTCAGAGTTCTTGGGTCTGCAGCAGACATTTAATATTAAAGTTTGTTCTTGAAATAAATAATAGCCAAAATGTCAATACTTCTGGTTTGCAGAATAATCATAAATTCTTGACCATAAAACAGTCATAAAGGCATAATATTTTATCCACTGTATATTCATACATTGCATGTCATTACAATAGCTAGGTGATGAATCATTTTCTGTGTGTGACAGAACAAATCTGAAATACCAATGCTAATGTGAATTCTATTCAAAGTCGGAAGACTTGTAAAATTACTTTACTTTAAATATATTTGCTTAAAAAACAAGTACCTTTTGCAGTTTACACCAATATCAAGGCACTTTAAGACCATTACCTGAGTTTCAGCATTTGGAAATGGGGAAAGGTGTAGAACAACTTCTGCTATCTCGTTGAAAGGTTATCTACCTACTATATTGTCTTCTCATGTTAATATTTTGTGGGGGGGGTTTAAATAATAATAATAAAGAGTAAATTATTATTAAAAGTTCAGAGACTAGTTTCCATGATCTTGAACTTCAGAAAACTTTAATGAGTACTGTATAGTATATACCGTCTGTGTCCTGGGAGTTATAAATGTATGTACAAGGTACTTTTTTTGTTAGGCAAAAATCTCAAACAGGTTAAATGTGGGATAGGCTTTTTTAAAGGTTATTTTTTCCCAGGATTTTTTATTTCTTTAACCGTGGGTGATATATTATTCTAATTCAACTCATATCTTATGCTAAATTTTACTTAGGATCAAAGCCATTCAAGTGCAAGATATGCCACTTTGCAACAGCTCAGCTCGGAGACGCCAGAAACCATGTCAAGAGGCACCTTGGGATGAGGGAATACAAGTGTCATGTCTGTGGGTGAGTAAATTGAAACAGTCTCCACCATGGTTAACCAGGAGAAGAGTGCAGGATATGCATTGTTTCAGAATTGAAAACTGTGATGTGAGCAAGAGTGGCTAAAATTATGCATGCATATCCTCCTTTCCATTGTTATGGTAAATTCCTTAAATACAGTTATGACATTCTTTTCCCACTTCTAATCCTGCACTGAAGATGAGCAATTTTATGGGCTACAAGGTCAATTTGAACCTGTAATCTGTAAATTGACTAAATTATAGGATGTTCATTCACATTGCCAGGGAGAACTGTAAATTCCATTTAAAGACATAAAAAATATATAATATAGACTTTACTGTGTGGGGTTTTTTCTTTTGCTATACTGTTATAATTTTAGTACCATTAACAGATTTCTGGACTCCATTAGGCTTTTCATTCTTTACGAAAACAAAACAGAAGACTGATTTTTCAAACAAACGGATCTAAAATATTGTAGGCATAAGACTTTAAAAATAAATTGAAGTCTTTTCTGTATGCTTGTATTCTTGTTTGTTACCCAAAAAATCTTGTTTTTCTTTTTTACTTAATCGTTATTTCCTCAGAAGGATCGTTCATAATGTTTAATTGTCCTTCAAATGTGTTGCATTTAATAGGAGGCATTGAGACTCCTTAATGCAAAACTAATTAATTTAGCAGAAATGTTTAAAAGGTTTTAAAATGCCATGGCATATATGGTACATCATAGGACATTCAAAGTTGGATTTTAATACCCTAGTTCTGATTAAAAATATATTTTAATGTTATTATGCTGGAGAAATTAAGTAATATATGCATCATATAAAAACATTTTACTCAAACCTATGTAACCTGCTATAGCAGTCTTATAGCTAATGTGTAGAACAGCACAGGTTCAATTAGATGATGCAGTGCACACATGAACGATGTGGTGTGATGTTGGGGATAATATTCAGCAGGAGGGGTTTTTTCAGCCTTAGTATACCAATCTACTGCAGGACAAAGTGAGTTACACATTTTAAAGGACAAGTGTATCTTCAGCTGAAGATGCAGCTGAGTGATTTTCACTGATTCATCTCCCTGTTTTTCAAATAGTTTTGCATGCAACATTATGAGATACTTTAGATGTTTTTACTCACTGAAGAAAATTAATTGCTGACTCCTTGAAACAAGAAATAAAAATGTATGAGCCTAATTCTTAAGTCCACTAAATATCAGTAGTAGAATAACTTGTGCTACTCTTTATTTTGCAGCATGTTTAAAATGAACATTATGTGTGGTAGGCTGTTTTATGTTGTTTGAAAAATCTTATTTGCTATCTCTGCTATATGAATTGCTTAGAATTTGGCATGGGAGATAGTGAACAACTACGGATCCACAAAACTGTTTAGCTAAGGCTAAGCTCTGTTCTTTAGAAGTTGTCAACAAACTTGACAATGGTTCTTTATTCAATTCCCTTTTAACTTAAACTGAATAATCATCGTATTATTTAACTATGCTATAGTGAGACGAAAAGCAAAAAAAAAAATCTCAAAATAGTCAATACCGTTTCTTTTATTAAAATGATTAGGATTTGTCATAGTTCATCATTTTTTCAAAAACTCCTTCCTTCACTTCAGACTTGACACGTTCTTAGAATCTGTCTGAGAAATTACGCAACTCGGTTGCAATCCACGATGGTTATGCGAGAGAGAGAGCAAAACGTGTATGAATGATTTAAACTGTGGACTCGAATGTTAGTCGCTTTGCTAAGCTGATTGCTTACTGTATGTTGCTGACATGTCATACCTGGTAGCCAAGCAGGTACTCATTTTCCATTGCTCTGTAGTATTGTACAGCTAATTTTCATCAACAACATGAAGCTGTGCTATTTAGATATGACAAAACAATCAAGTGAAGAGACATACACCACAATACCCTGTGCTCACAAAAACTGGATTTATATACCTGTTTAAATAATCATCATATTTCACTTAATGTGCACCAAAAATGTGTTTGAAGAATTATACATTAACAGGGATTTAATTGGAAAAGACATTTTTATACTGTAGCTAACAGTCCTGAAGAATTGGAGCAGGATTTGAAGACAAGGAATGACTAGAGCAGTTTGAACTGTAGCCCAAATAATGAATATGCCATCCTTAAATGTGGAAGAAGAGAAAAAAGTGTAATAGCCTGTGCTGTATTTCTGCTATTTTAATTGAAAGGATCGGGTAGTGTGTAGGTTAAAAAAATAAAGTAGAAACATAAAAAAAAAATAAAATTGCTAGGATTGGCTATCGGATTAGTGGCACTATAGAGCATTGGTACATTAACACCACTGACAATGTCAATTCATTATCATTGATGGCTAAATAATCTTAGAAATGCTCAGTGGACCTATTAGTTCCTGAACATAAGCAGCTCATGCTGCATTTCTTCATTAGCTTTAATTGCTATAAATTTTACCTTTTTAAAAATCATGCTTTAAAAGGTGAAGTGATCTTTCAGGAACATTAACTCTGTAATTTTGTCACAAACAGAAGGTCCTGCACTATGTTTTCTTTTCTACAGTAGTTAATATTCTATCCTCTGACTTTTAGATTCATAGTAATAAGCCCTCTGCTAGTTTCGAGGATAAATTGTGTTTCAAAAGCTTTTGAATCTGCTTGGGCGCTTTTTAAAGGTGAAATGTCAGTGGAACATTGTGGTGTAGTGCAGTCTCAAAATACCACTTTTTTTTTTTAAGACAAAAATTCTCAGGAAATTTTTGGGGTTTTTTAAAAAAAGCAAAAAGCTGCATCTGTGGTGTTGTTTTAGGAAGGGTTTGCTATGTCTCAATTTTCCAAATGATCCTCATATTTACATGATACAAAGTACACAATATATAATTCAGTTGTTGAAAAAGGCAGTAATTTTGCTGTGTTGTTTTATTTTTTTTTAATTGAAGTTCAGGGTTTGTTTTTCTTCAGCTGCACGGCAGAAACTACATGACACAGAAATTGGACACTGCTAATGTTTTAACGTTTGGAATAAACCGTCTGCTACTCATTTCCTTATCGCAGATGTGTGTTAATTGTTTTCTTTTCCATACCCGTGGCTGTAAAATATATCCCATT
>VXBL01010524.1:327298-384798 GCA_013400195.1 Aramus guarauna | reverse complement strand
GCGACCTCGCTGCTGTGGCTCAGCACATTATTGTTCCAGCTTGTTGAGCCTTATAGAGCGGGAAGGGGATAGAGGAAGGGATTTGAATAACATTGCGGTTCAGAAAGAGATTCATAATTTTAGTATAATCAGCATGTTGGTCTGCCTCGTAGTGACAGGTTGAGTTTATTTCCAAGAGACTGTTCTGTGAAATAGGCCATTAAAACTAGAAAGCCCTGTGTAGGGAATGGCTGCGTAGTTTCCGTAAGAGTTGTGGTCCTATATTTTTCTACCCTCCTCTTTTTCTGGATGGTGCCTGGATGCTGTGGGTGCAATAATTGTCACGTGTTAATCCACTGCAATTTAATGAATCAAACCCAGGTTTTAGGTGTTCCTGCATTACACATAAATACGACAGTTGATTATGTTTAAACAGTTGTAGCATGGTACAAACTTGTCTTTCGGAGTTATTGAGAAAAAGCAGATGTTTTTAAAATACCAGTAAAACTGCAGAATGCTTTGGCTGTATTTTGGTTTCATCAAAGGACATGGTGCAACTGGCTTGGGTAGCACCAAGTTTTCACCCTCTGAATTTATGATGGTCCATAAAAGATAAAGGCAATTTTAAATGTTATTACTGTCTATACGCAGTTATTTTCTTCAGCAGGTTTTGAAAATTTGTGAGAAATGGTCAATAGTTTGACATTCAGTGTTGTTTGTTCAGCAGCCTTTTGTATTTCAAGCGTATCTTTTAATACTGAACCTTAACAAGAAGGGCACTACTTCCCACGTAGTGCTACACGGACTGGATGAACTGTCATATCATTTATTGATTCCATAACCAGTTATCTCACTGAGATGTCTTTTATAAAAACTGCTGATAGTGATTTGGGAGAAGGGAGGGGGAAAAAAAAAGAAAAGAAGAAAAAGCTGTTCTACTTAGTGGTATAGTATCTGAAATACGGGGAAACCATCATGTCTCTGCAGAGCTGCAGTTGTTTATCATTCCTCTATCTTAAACATATACCTTGCATTGACCTGATTTGGGGATTGCATTTGATGCTTTTAACAGTTTTTTTTTGAGGTTGGGGTTTTTTTTGTTGGTTTTTTGTTTGTTTGTTTGTTTGTTTTGGTTTTTTTTTAACAATTCATTGAATAGTAGCATGTATTAGAAGAGATTTTGAATTTATAGAACCAATTGATCCAGAATAGGCTTCATCAACATAGGGTTGAATCCAGCCATCAATGCGTTTCATTTTACTATAGTAATTACTAAAGCACCTTCAAGTCTTGACGTAACTACCAGCTATTTCACGAGAGCTGTAAGAAGAGTTGTACTGAGCAGTAACTCAGTAAACTTCCCCAATACTGAGGAGGCAGAGGCTGTGTTTTTCTGGTTTGTTTGTTTTTTCTTTTTTTTCCCCTCAACTATTGATGACAATGCACAGTTGGTTTATGCTTTGAAGTATGAGTATATTTATCCTTTTTGAGACTTAATGGTGCTGGTTAAAGATGTTACTACCCCATTTGCGCACTACCAGTTCTGCCTGGTGGGATAGTTCATACAAATTCCTCCCCATTTGCTGTAGAAAAATTGGTTTTGTCAATCAGAGCCCATCAATGCAAAAAGTTTAATCTGGCAGAATTTGCTGAGTGGAAGTTTTACTGTTTATACCTTAACTAATTAATTTCATTAATGGGCTTTTGTAAATGACTTGCCAAGATGTTGTTCCCTGTTTAAAACTGTTTAGTTACATTTCACTTTATTAGACAGTGATTTGTGATTTTTGGAATTATTGAATGGTGCTGATCTTCTAAGGTCATAAAGCTTAGATAAGACTACTTGATTTTCACATGTGGCATTGCTAGTCTCACAATAAATACATCGGAGCAGATCTTCAAATGTACTTATGAAATTTCAGGCACAGTTGAGGGAGCCTTAACATCCCTCTAACTGCAAAGCTCTGCTGACTTGTTCTGTGTAATAATTTTTGCTTAATACTGTGCTGGCTTCCTCTGAGCCATAGAGACTGAGTTATATAGGGGTTAATCATGGCATAAGGATTTTCTAGTCACTCTCCCATTTTGGAGGGTGTACTCTGTGTGTGTGATTGTGTGTTTGTACATATCAGTGATTTGCTGTTGCTCTTTGAATGCTGTCAGCATCCTCCACTTCCCTTACCAGCTGTATTTGTCCCATTTTTCAGGAAACGGTTCCAGAAGCAACTCATAAGGTTAAAGATTTAGACCGTTATGCTTTCCATCTTCTTGGATTACCCTTCTTTTGTGGTGATTAAACATTGTACCTTATTTTGATGGGCTAATTTTACTCAAGGCAGACATTAAAGCTTGAGAAATCTCCTGTGTCTGTTTTCGGGCCCAAATGTAACAGAAAACATGTTTCTGCTGCATTTATGAATAACATGAATGGAGTGCCTTAGGACACCTGAAATGTTTGGAAGAGACTCTGATGTTGCTTGTGTAGGGCCAAAACGCCTAGAGGACAGAAGGGGTTGTGTGCTTATAGTACAACCTGTGAGTCCCCTCATAACAGAAAATAAATTGGCCAAAAACTTCATTAAGAGTGGAACAACAGGATCTTACTGTGGCTGGTCTCTGCTTTCCCCGTTCAACAATTGTATTAGCATCTCAACATCTGACAACATATCTTGATACCTGCAGCTTGGTAAATACGTACTTACTGTCCTTTGGCACTGCACTACTAGTAGCGTCTTTGAGAACAGACTATTAGTAGTCATGTTATTGCAGCCATGATGATGAGTCTTGGAGATACAAGAAGGCGATGCTTGTAGATGAAACTATACCTCTGGAAGAAGCAGACATACTTTCCAGCTCGATCCCTTCCTCCGAGCCCAAGAGGAGAGCTTGCTCATTCTTCCAGTAGTATCATCTAGTCTAATAAAAGGTATCATCTCTTTCTGCAGGTTGTTTTTCCTCCATAACGAGTTTGGATTTTTCTGCTGGCCCCTCCTGTCCCTTCAACATTCACCCCTTTCCTGGTAGAATTTGAGATGTCTTAGAAGAGGTACTTAAAAGCTGAGCATAGGTTGAATTAATTCCTCTAGGAATGTTAATACATACCTCCTTACCTCATGACAGTTGGATGCAAGCAGAATCGCTGTACTCAGAATATTGCCCTAAGTATTGGGATAAGCTGTCGTGTTTCAGAACAGCAGCAGACTTTGGCATGGGCTGATCTTTTCTTATTTTTGTTTTTAAAATAAAAGAAAGTTAAGCTTATTAGTACCGTGTTACGTGTCGATGGTGATTAATGAAATACACTGTCCTAAATTCATAAAGTGATGAAATTATTTCATTTGCTTTTCTTTAAAGTAAATATTCAAAAAGTAGTATTTTGTTTCACTTCAAACACTTGCTATTACCTGCTTTTGAAAATGTGAATACAGTGATCATAAGATAAAATTTCACCTTTTATAGTGAACAACCTATGCATTGCTATTGTAAAAAGTATTGCTTTTTTTTTTTTTTTTTTTTTAAATGTGCTTGCCAAATGGATGAGTGTATTTTTGACATTGTTTACCCTGTGCTGGCTCGGAGAGATACTCCTTTTCCAGTATTAATAGCGTCTAACACCGTTCATTTTTCTGGCGTATACTAGAGCGCATGCAAAGCAAGCTAAATTCCTGGGGAGGAACATTGTCTTAAACATTTGCTTTATCTGTTCATTCCAGTAGATGGCTACAGTTCACTACCAAATTGTGGCTATAATAGATTTTTTACAGTAAGTAAATCAGAAGATGAAGGTTGAATTACTATAAATGAGTTGACCTGTACATTTTTCTTATTTCGTGTGCTTAGTCATGCACTATTCACTATTTTTCTATCTACACCTTTTTCAAACTACAGAATAAAAGTTAAAATACTTCTTTTTTTTTCCCCGTTAGGCAAGGTTTAGTAATACAAGTGACTCTTCTATCTGTTGCAGTTTTCTAGTATTTCTGATTGTGCATGATTAGAAGCATGCTTATACTATCCAAACACTAAAGGAACTGAATTGCTGAAAAGCTGTGTGTTAGTTTTACAAAAGTGGACACTTCCAGAGTCTCAACATTCTTTTTATTTTGTTCCTGGGTTTAGGCATTTTAAATGGAAACTGGCCGTTTATCACTTGCTTTTGCCAAGTTGACTTTAGCTTTTATAGAAGCAGATGTTTTCTAGTAAGCCTTTTCAGTCGTAAGCATGAAGCAGTGACTTTAACACATACAAAAGTATGTTTACCCTTGCATTTCATCGATGTTGTACTTTGTAAGGTTTCATTACTCTCAATTTCCATCCAGGTCTTTCTTTTTTTAAACCTCATTTGCATACAACTAAGTTGATACAAAGGAATTTCTTTTAAGCCTCTGGAAAAGCAGCTTGCTTCTGAAAAGCTACTCATTAGCAGTTCGCAGAGTGGAATTCTTTCAAGGGTACATTATACTCGTTTGTACTGTGTGAAGTAGCTCACAGTACAACATTGAAATATTAGGTATGCCTTTTGACTTTCTCTGATCGAGTGATTCTGAATTCATCGTATAAACTAGTGAATATTTTGCTTTAATTTTCAATGAGAAGGAAGTGTTGAAACTGACTTTTATTCGTACTCATATTTGCTGGTAAATGCTACTACCGTATAGCTTTAATTTTATCATATTACTTTCATTTTTGCCTTACAACAGCTACAAGCTGAGTGCAGCAATTTAAGGTGCAGATTTTTGTTATTTTACAAATGAAAGGGCCATTTTTTGCATTAACTGCTATGCTGTGCCATTGCAATTTTAGGTCCCTTTGCAATCAACTGCCAATTTATATAGCTGGCTACAACTGCTTAATCTATTATTAATAAGCAGTGCTACTGAGCTCTACAAATGATAAAAATGGTACCAGTTTTATACAGGAATTTCATTTTCATATCCAAACTACATACAGTAACTTTATTCTCTACCATGAAGATAAATGTCTTAATTATTTATAAATTCTGTATATTTTATGGTATCGATTTAAGGATTCATTCATTATCCCTGAAATATATTGAGAGGCCTTAGCTGTAACTAAAATATTTTTCATTTACCCATTTAGTTACAATGTCATACTCTTAAGGGCCAAAATTTAATTTGTTTACAAAATAGTTTTACAGTTTAATACTGGATTGAGTATTCTAGAAAATAAATGAATGCTGTGTTATTCTTAAGTTCTAAAAGTGAGTATTTTGGATTATATGTGTAAAATCTCAGCTTTCTTGTACGTTTAGATTTTTATTCTAGCCACATGATTCATTAGAGGAGTTCATCCTCTGAGAGGAAAATGTATTTGACCCCTTCTGGAGAGCATATACAAGAAGTTCATCAAGAATCACAGATTTTAATAAGGTAAACAGCGTTAGTTCTGTCCCCTCCGGTGTTCCTGGAACCGGGACGTGCCCAGGACTTGGTCCTTACACTGTGAAAATATGTCGTATGTCCTAGACAGCACCTGGCTGTGGTTAGGACATCTCAGTCATGAGAAGGATTGTACCTGGAGGGCAATTATGGTCAGGACAAGGGATGCACAATAATAAGTCCCTGGAGCACTTTAACAGGCTGCAGAAAGGATAGAAAGAAAGGAAAAAAACAAAAGGAGAACAATTACTAAGGTAACAATTGTACCTCTCAGAACAGACTGTGAGATGCTAAACAGTGTTTGCTTAGAATCTATTTCTACTCATGTAAACTTAGGTCTAATCACCTATTTCTTGGAAACCCCCTCAGAATTTGTTTAGCTAATTATTTAGGAAGAATGTAGAGATTTATTAAGTGTGTTCATTTTTTTGTGTAATATGCTTCCTAGATTAAGCAGTTCCACAACCAATTCGCTAGTCGCAGTGAATTGGGCATTTATTTTTTTTTTCCCTTTCTGAGATTTAATTTCAGCTGAATTTTTATGTCTCTCTTTTCCATAGTCTTTAGATTATTTAATCACACACACACGTGCACAGATGTGAAAAGTTTAGCTTAAAAGGAAGAACGCAGAGACGTAGGGAATGAGAACTGAAAAACCCTGTCAGTATTTCCTTCGGAGTGACTCGGTATGGGGGCACGGGACTGTTAACACACCAGGATGCCGTGCTGTCATTTTCTTTCCCTGTCCGGTATGAAATCCATGCGCTGCCTTCTCTCACCTCCCAACTCTTGGCAGTGGCGCGCGTGGCGATGGCACTCGCTCCTCCACGGGACAACGACCAAGCGTTACACTCGTGGAATTTTTTCTTTTTCTTTTTTTCTTTTTTTCTTTTTTTTTTTTTTTTTTCTTTGCTTCCCTAATCTGCAAGAGCTGGCACTCAGGGCTGCCTGTCCTTCTACCTTGCCCAAAGGGTTTCCCGGTGCAGGCAGCCGTGGCCAGCCCGCTGCCTGCTCCTCTGCCTGCGCCTCTGCCTGCACCATGGCCCCGGAGGTCGGGCAGCGGGCCGGGGTCTGCGGTGCCCCTCCGTGCTTAGCCGCTAGGGAGTGTCGGAGGGAGAGGCTCAAATTAATTTTCCACTTTCCCTGTGAAAACGCTGGTTTAACTTCACCTCCAGCAGCAGCACTTGTGTGTTATAAATAGATTCAAACATTACAAAGGCATTTATCTTTATGATCTTTAGGAGGATTTAAAGGTAAATCGTGGAACGCTTTATAAGTAAAAATGAATTCTTTTTGCGCAGATTGTGTATTTACTTGTAATATTGCTAACACATCTAGTTAATGGTAAACTTATTTGCATAATTTTGATAGTAAGTGCATCATACCTGTCTGGTAAAGAGGTAAACATTTTTAATCTGATAGGGGCTGAAAAACAGCAGCTTGTCTTTATCTAATTATTTCCTTAAAGGTTGTTCAGCAAATGTCATGTATTTTACTAACAGTATGCTTGCTTGGAACAAGACAAGATATTTACATTACAGTGAATCAAGAATCACCGTAAAAGTGCAATTGTCTTTAAAATGCATTTTGATAGTTAAGTGAGTTTAGATTTGGTACGGTGGTATGCCATAATATTTAACGAAATAGTAAATGCCTCTTTAAAGGATGACAAACAAAATTACACCCATTTCCTTTTATTTACTGATCTGAGAAGCTCATATTTAAATGAGATAAGTCGTAGGTACAACAAACTTGTGAATTCTTTCCTTCTACCTGGGGACTTTAAAAAAAATAAATCATAACAAGTATATTAGGGTGGCTGACATCAGGTCTACCTTACATGTTTGTTTGCCTAGGGTGCTCTCATAAAAAAATAAAGCAGAGCTTTATACAGTTATAGTGTGCACTAAATTTGTGTTCAACATCCATAAATAAAATATTCAAGTCTCTCTGAAGAAAAACTATTGTTTTGAGATATTTGCAGGCCAAAAAAATATGCCACTTTTGTGAAGGGTAGAGGGTTTCTTTTGGGTTTGCTTTTATTTTTTAACGATCATCATAGTTGCTACATACCTTTATTATTGCTTTTGCCTATCTGGCAGTATGGAATATACAAAAGAGGTTCTTTTTGTAAAATCTATTTAAAAAAAAATCGGAGAGAAACCCACCCATTTATGCAGCAGTATGTTTTGGTTCTGAGTAAGCAAACTGTATGCCTAATGATTTCATAAGAATTTAATATTGTGTGTTTTACAGATGGAAAAATGTTGATAAATTTAGGTTAATTTCAACTCTATTTATGGAACTACTTATGCATTTTTTAAAAGAAACAGAGTCTTCTTAAATTATATATAACTTGAAAAAGGGTCTGTTGTTTATTTTATTTTAAATATTAGATTGTCCCTGAATGAGGCAGAAAGAGTATTATGTGAAACACTACTTATGGAAACAGCAAACTAGTAAATCTATGCTACGCTGAAGTAAAATGTTATATTATTCTGATAATATTTGACTTTTGCACAATATTTAAATGAACATTAGTATAAATAGGAATGCTTAACTAAAACACAAGTTCATCGTGTAGGCTAATGCATTACTCTTGTATATTTGTACATGAGTGAACAATTATTCTAAAAAGTTTATACATGTGTTCCAGTGACAAAAGTTGTATTAAAACAAACTGTTCCGATAGTGGTGACAGAAGACACGGTTGATGGTTGTGTTTGAGAAGTAAATGGGCAAAATATTTGTGGATCTTTTAATGATTACAGTTCTTGATAGCTTTCATAAGAGTGCACATAATTTGTGACAACTCTAATAAAAAAACGTGGCAGCAAAACTTTCTGAGTTAGCGGCAAAGTAAATGGGGCAGGTTTTGCATTTTGAACAGAAATCTTATGAACTGTGATTGAATTTGTCGTGAAAGTGTGTCAGAATTAATAAAGTATTTACGTGCAAGGTTGCTGGGCTTTGCAGACTGGTTAGGGCTGAGGATTGGTTAACATGAAAAGTCATTTCTGTGCATTTGGTACTAGACAGCAAAGGACAAATGTACTTCTGTGCATTTCAGATCATAATGCCATTTCTCATTTCAAACCATTTTTGTCAGGACACCAGGCAAAACAATGATGCTTTGAGGACGTAATTAAAGATATTGTTCAAAGAACAACTTTCTGCATATTTGAATTATTACTGTCATCAAAATCATACAAATATGGAAATATGATTGCCAGAAGCACATAAATCAATGATCAGCATGGCCTCAAAATCCAATAAATATGTAGAGTTAAATACTTTAAAATGCAAATTGCATCTGATAATTTGCATATGGTAGAATTTAAAGGAAATTTTGTTGCTTAACAACCTCTAAGGTAGCAGTTAGGGCTATGGGTAAACATAGATTTTTTTATTCATCATTGGTCAAGTTGCAAGATTTGATAAATGATAGGAGACTGCTTTCCTTGGTTAAAATGACTGCATTCTTTACTGAATCCTGAAACTGCCTTGAAGTCATCTGAATAATTAAGAGTTAATTATTCTTCATCCATCTAAATCAGAAAAGGACAGATTTAGGGAAGGAATTTATAATTTTTGCCTCACGTCCTGTCATGTCGTAATGTGATAAACTAAACTGACTCCAAATAATATCTAGTGACCTTATAGTAATTACGCCTCACAAAACATTTTGGTTGAAATTTTTTAATTGCTTACATCGATTCCAGAAACTACATGTTAACAGACTCTGAAGTTTAATTGTGTTCAAAAAAAAAGCAATATAAAATTCGTGTTCCATTACTATTCTATTGTAGTTTTATCAGGGCAGATACTGTATGAGGTCTTTTACTTTTTTCCCCGTGACAGAGCCTCTCTCCTCTCGGTTCTGCTCTTTTTGTACACAAGCCATTATTTTTAAAGGGGAATGAATATGTACACCAAGAATATAACTTTTTTTTTAAGAAAAACTTTCTCAGTTTAGCAAAACCAGTGATTTGTCAGTGGCATCAATCCAGTTTGCTTCCTTTTTGCAACTTGCAAAAAAATGTACCCTTAAAATACAAGCAAAGAAAACCAGAATAGTCTGGCATCTATCTCCCTGTGAAAAGGACAGTTTCAGAATTCAAAATTGAAGCCTGTTTGCATTTGCTAATTTCAAAGTAGAAAAATATTTTTTTCCAAGAGGAAGGGTTTACGAATGTTTACTGATCACAAGAGGAATTGTAATAAAGAAATCAATATGCATGATCCCTTTTCATGTAGTACAACAAGGTTACACTGTTAGGTTAAGTACAGGCTGCATTCCTTTTCAGAAAATCAATTTGCTGTATAGTGTGCAACAGCAAGTCTCTTCTGAAAGAGTCATTTTATGTTGTGCACACAGTAAATTCTATATTGACGCCTTCAAATAGTATTGACTGATTAAAAAAAAGAAGCAACGCTAAGCACAGTAACCTTAGAAGAGTATTATAATTTTCAAGTAATTGCTTTCTTGCTAATTATTTAATTTCTTTCAAAGAGGCAAACTGATAAAATATGTTCTTACATATCCTTTTAAATTATTAATAATGTAGAACTGGTGGTGTGACATTATTTTCAAAATCTTTTAAAATATTATTTTCATAATAGCAACAGAATACCATATATGATTTCAAATACTGTAGATTTAACGCAGACCTTATTTGCTGAATTCAGAGTGTTGGATGGTTTTTTATCTGTTTGTGGGTTGTTTTAGGTGGTATTTTTACATTTATTTTAAGGTCTGGTCATTGTTTGCAAAAGAAAATAATATGTAAGTCTTTTCAGTTGTTATGATTGCGTACATTTAAGCCGTGATGGAGCTTGCAAAGCAACACTGAGTTTTTGTAAAGATTATCTGTTACCTGCCTGGATTGCAAACAAAACAAGCAGTGCATCGAGAGGGAGGGAAAAAGTTAGTAACTGTACTCAACCTCCTTAGACATAACATGGCTTAAAAGCCAGTTTTTATAAAGGAAATATATGGAAACGTGGTTTATTTTCAGTTCTTGTTTTCTCAGAACATAAAATTATGTCTTTTAAAATGCTTTGACCATTTTTGATGCAACTGTTCAATTGTAAAGACAATCTTTTGCTTTTTGTGTGTTTTTTACTGAACAGTTCTTGATGGACTCTGACTTTTCCTTTTATTTCTGTCAACCCAATTACAGTACATTAGAGCGCACCCTGATCCTACTTGTTTGCCTGTTATGCAGTGTATATGTTTAACTCATAAGCATGTTCATTTAGATATTTCAGTCTGATCATGCTGAATGTCTTGCAGCAACACATATTGATGTCTACAGAACATTAGATACTTCCAACCTCAGTTACTCACTCTAGAAATTGTAAAATGCAAATATATATGGTTTTGATTACTTATGAGCTGTCATATCAAAAAAATCTAATTTCCCAATTTGTTGTTTCTCTGTCAAATTCAATTATTCATTATTATGCCCTAAATAAAGTCAGATTTTAATTGGAGAGAGTTTCATTTATTAAAATTTGAATTACTTAGAAAAATACCTGGAATTTGAATTAGAAAACCGGCCAAACTGTGCATATATTTAGTCCCAAAGTTAAAATACTGTTTGTTACTATTTCACGTTACTAAAAAAAATGGTTGACCTTTTAAAGGGAGGCTGATATTTAACATTTNTGTGTAGGTTTAAAAGATTTGCTTCCTAGGCTGGAAAAGAAGTGGTTCAAAAGGCTGGCTGCATTTATTTATTTATGGTCACAAAAATACATATAGTAAGACTACTTTAGGTATATCTCATTGTTTAGAAACCCTGGGCTGCTATTTGTTTGCAGCATTCTTGTTAGAGATCTGAATTGCTCAAACAACAATGTAAACCAAGCCAGGCATAGCAGCAGACAGAAAAATGCATTCAACTAGTGGGATCATGGATTTGTTTGATTCAGGTAATTGAAAGTGTTTCATACTATTATTGCAACTTGAAGGCTTGTTTAAGTGTCTAGCTGTCAGTCAGTTTGGAAGGTGAAAAGTATTCGATTGTCACTCTGTCAGTCAATAGAGATGAGAACTGTCTGCCTAATGGATTTCTTTACGTAGATGTCTGCATGGAGGTAGAAGTAAAATCAATGTGTTGTCATGTGCAAGTACGCTGCATCAAACTGCCAGGTGAAATGCAACTGTATTTCTGTAACGTCTACATCCTTGTATTGTTTGTGGAAGACAGACAGATGCTGTCTGTATTTACAGGTTACAAACTCTGTGTGGTCACACATGAAGGTTTATTTTTGAACATTTTATAAATGTTTGATCTATTTCCACTTGTTACAGAGGGTTTTTTTGCCCTTTTGCTTATCATATCAAGGATCAATACTCCAAAAACTAGATTCAACTTAGTAGGAAAAAATATAGGTTGTTATTCCATGAAACTCAGAGCCCTAAGACTGTTTTCTTTTAAACCTGGGTTTCTGCATGTTTTCTGCTTGTCAGTGATGGCTTATGTTGAGCTAACTGTGTTTCCTGCTCGAGTTTTGGCTGTTAGGTTAACTGCATTTATTAGAGCCTATGATGACTTCGTATAGCAAAAGAGGAAGAGATGATTTCTGGAATAACAGAAGACATACAACCACAGGCTTTCAAGACCCTTGATGAAATGGGCATCAGTCTGTGACCCCTGTTCTTTCTCTGGGAGATGCTTACAATACAAACTTCCACTGAACATTGCTACAACAAAAAAACCATTGATGTGACATCTCAGAATAATAGTACCGATTCTTAGAGTTCCCATGAATTCTGGGCTTGATCCTATATAAAATAGGTGCGTTATGACAGTAGTTACAGTTCTTATTCAAAATTGTTTTCCTGTTAACTGATAAAAAAACACATATGAAGACACGTTTCTTTGCCCCGTTGAAGGCAGCAGGCTAAAATGAGAGATACCAACTTCAGAAAAATGCTGATATAATCACTTATTTCCTTTTGTGGTATTTGTATACACGTGCTATTTTTGATAATTAAAATATGTAGCTGCTGCTGCAGGGGAAAAAGAAAAAGGAGTAAGAAGTAATTCCCAACTAAGGAACTCAACTGTGAGTACTGAAGACTGTAAGTAGCGGAGACTGGGGATAAAACAGAACTTCACGAAAGATCAGGATTTGGAGTTTGGTTATAATAATTTCAAGATGAAAACAAAATGTTGGTGGGTGGAAGATGGCTCCTGAGCAGTAGAGGCAGGGCTGTGAAGTATCAGCAACATTTTTTAAATTTCTTTTTTAACTTGTACGAGTACTTCCAGTTTTTGCAGTAAATGATGCAGGAATTCTTGTTTGTTCCCAGATCACTGTGTCTCCTGCTCAGGGATGATGGAGGAGAATAATGTGTGATACTTGTAACTGAAGATCACAGTGTGCTTATGGAAGTAGGCAGAATTAGGCACAAATTCATAGACCTAAGGCTGAAGGAAGTACTAGGGTCATCTAACCTGCTATCCATCACAGAAACGGTTGCGTAATTTCACCCAAAGAGTATTGGTTTTGGCACTTTCTAATTTGTATACTTTACTGCCCACATGCTATTTAATACTCAGCTTCTGTCCGTTCTTAGAGAGGTTTTGGGTCTGGCTTTGTTTTATAGAGGAAACAGAAGATGCTTTAGTGTGTAAAACACGCATCATTGTTAGAAGTCGAACCGTACCGTGATTGCCTACCACTTTTGAGCTAAAGGTTCAGTTAGAAGAGTTGGCAGCAGGAGGAGGTGATCTTCTGTGGACTGTTCTCTGGACAAAGGTATTTTACTCTGGCCGTAGTTCATGTGTCAGAATACTTAGATATTTTCTGGTAGAGTCTATTGTTATGTGGATAAGAATTTATTTTGTTGAACTGAAGATGCTTCCGATTTGCACGATTAACTTGTTGGTAAGTGGTCTAATGAAAAACTAACAGCAGTGGAGTGTATAGAGTTGTTGAGTTAGTCGACAGAAGTGGCTGTGAGATGCTGAATGTAAAACTAAAAATGTGCCTGCATCCTCGGCTTCCAGCAGGAAGAAAAGAGGATCCATTTTGTCTGTTTCCCATGCAGGTGTATTCTTCATGCTGTACAAAGAAGTCAGGTAAAAATACAGGAAATGGTGATTTTTAGAAAGCCTTGGGTTGATTTAAATGGATTTATGAGAGATCTGGAAAGGTACCATAAAGGAACTCCTAAGCTCCTTGCCTTAGCAGATATGAAATCAGATACAGTTAAGAATTACATTAGCAGCAAGAAAATATACAAATAGTGTAATATCTGATACTGAAACTATTTGAGCATCAGTTACAGAGCTAGCATTTACAGCTTCAGTGTATTTTTGTGATAGTACTAGATATTTCAAAGAATTAGTCTCTTTTGCTCTCAAGTACATTTGTATTGTCCAGCTTTCTAAATTTCTCTCTTAAGTGCTTTGTGTTCACTAATCATGCAAATATTGTGTATGGCAGAAAATGGTGATTTTACAAAAAATTATTTTGATTTTTGTTATAATCTCCTCCCGGTAATCTATAAAGCCACAAAACATAAAATGTAACTTTTTAATTTGGTGGCTTTCTTGGGACTTTTTTTTTAACTTCTCTTTCCCCTGTTCCCTGCCCCCTGCCCTGGTATTAGCACAGTGGTCTGCTTAGTTCAGGTTTGTGTCTCTTGGTTTTTCTTCCCTGCCACCTCTTCAGACTAGAAGCTAAGTGTAACATTCAAGAAATTTTACCATGAATCATTATATAATAAATGGCTAATAGGAAAATATATTTTTGAAAGTCATTTAAAGTTGTATGAGACATGAATTTATACAAGCATGATTGCACAGAAAAGCTGGCAGTAGTCAGTAGGAGCAATAGTGTGATGTCAAATATGTGATCAAACATATGAGTATCTGTTGAGCTCCCAGCAGCAAGAGAAGGATCCATTTTGTATGTTTCCTGTGTAGAGAGGTGCTTTGTGTTCTCTAATAGTACTTCATTTCTGATATTAAAAGATAATGTATCTGTTCTTAGCGTTGCTCAGACAGTTTAATTACCACCTAAGTTCAGATATTATTCCTTGTCAGATCTTTAAAACTACAGTCTTCCAGATGCTGAGATATCTGCCTGTTACGAGTTGCTGATAGCCTAGTCTGAGAAGTGTTTGTGCTTTATAGGAACAGAAACTGTATTCATTACAGGCAGCAGAAGATGTTTAGCCAGAAATTAGGAAAGGGAGGTGCATGTTGAATGTGGGTGGAAGGAATATAAGCCTTTCAGTGACTCACCACTGCTCTGAATTGGAAAGACTGCTGGCTTAACTCCGGGTCCATTCAGGGTTTTGTTTTTTTAATGATATATCTTGAATTTGGTGATCCTTTTGTTTGTTGGTCATATTGCTGGAAAGATCTGCTGCATCTCTGTGTCCTATTGTCTCCCTCTCCCCACCCAGGTCCCCAATACATAGTTTCCTGCAGAAGCAGCAAAAAGAAAAAATATTCATGGCTGTTATCTTTAGGCTCCCAACCAATGTATTTTGATTAGGCACTAAGGCATCATATGAAGTCAGTGGAGAGATGTGGATCCCTCCCAAAGGGAGGTTAGAGCAAGGGCTTATCTTAGGCCCGGGCAGAGAATGGGTCGGAGAAGCCGGTTCTTGCCATTGACTGTGGGGATCCCGGAGAAATCAGCCTTCAAACTCAGAGACAGCTATTGTGTGCTGAAAGGCAGCCAGCGGGATGCCATGGCCTTCACCCTTCCTCCCTCCCCGCAGTGACTGATTACAGATGTGTAATGACGCTGTTGTTCCCCTCCCTGGGGAACCTGAGGCCGTGGGCTGTCCTCCCTTGCCATCCCTCTCTCCTTGTCAATCAAACAGAGAATTTGCAAGCAGTATTGATTGGAGGCTTGAAGATTTTTCTTGAGTGAATCTCTAGCTACTAAACTTGATAGCTCATCTTTGGCCTGTTAAAAAAGGCCCCTCTCTGCTATTACAGTTGACTGTCACCTGTCGTAGTGCCATGGTCCGGATTTGTTCCTATGTAGAGAAAGTGGAATGTTTTGTAGGAGATGCTGGAAAAATCTTGTGGGTAGAAATTGGCTTTTTCACTTTCCTTTTGCTTCCTGTGTTGGAATAATTCCAAAGAAAACGCATTGGTCATGCAAGTCTCTTTGCATCACTCTTGGTGAGATTGATTTGGCATTAAAATCTATTTTGTGTAGCTCACTGATGTTTCTTGTCTCAGTATGAACGTAGAGTTCTTGGAGGCATAAGATCTTTAAATCTTTCCACTTGTTCTTAAGGTCATATCATGCTCTAAAAGAGAAATTCAGGATTCAGATTTGGTTCAGTTCCTATTAAGGGCAAAAATACCTTGTTATTTTCTTATCGAGGTAAATCAAAAGTCAAAGAGAGTCAAAGGTGGTTAAGATCTGCAAGAAATTTTTGCAAAATCTGTTGAAATTTAACAGCCATGCATTTTGTCAGATGCATATTCACTTTGAAAGATGTTTCTTGCAGGAACAGCTTGTTGCTGATTATTTTCTTGAGGTACTGGCAGATAAGCTCTGGCAATGTTAAAAGGTTTGCGGCCCCCATCAGTAAATCGGTAGGAGCAAACTTACGCCAGCTTCTGAACTGCAGTTGTTTACAATCCATCACATTAACGTAAACTACCACTGACTTCACTTGAAGTGAATACGTAGGACTGTAAAGTCAGTTCTTCTGTCAAGTTTGGTGTGTGGACAGTGGGCTCTTTTATGGGGATGCAGCAAATACTTGGGACTGGTAGGCTCTTATTCTCACAAAAATCACCATAATCCAATCGGCAGTTCTCTTGGACTCCTGTTCCATCTGTGTGTTCCTTCCTCTGCAGTGGCATGGAGATGGCCATTCTAGGTTATTGTGCTTATTAGATTTCTCTGTTTTCATTGTTTATTTAGCAGACAGGTTTGCTGCACTCTTAGCAAATCTGTGGGTGATAGCAACTTCAGGGGAGCGGTCAGTGCGCTGGAGGGCAGGGCTGCTATTGAGTGAGACCTGCTGAGGGTGGACAAGTGAGCTGACAGGAACCTCATGAAGTTCAAAGGCAGGCAAATGCAAAATCTTGAGTTTAGTATGGAATGAACCCATACAGCAGGACCGTCTGGGTGCTGACTTGCTAGAAAGCAGCTTTGCAGAAAAAGGCCCTGTGCTTCTGGTTGAGGACAGGTTGAATGTGAATCAGCAGTGTACCCTTGCAGCAAAGGCCATTTGCACGCTGGGCTGTGCTGGCAAAAGCGTAGCCAGCAAGCAGGTTGTGGAAGTGATTTTTTCCCTCTAGCTGGCGTTTGAGATCACATCTGGAATACTGTGTCCAGTTCTGGGCTCCCCAGTACAAGGAGGACTTTAATAAACCATAGCGAGTCTGGCGTAGGGCCAAGCCACTCCCAAGCTGGCCTCAAGCTTCTTGAATGACGTGCAAGGAGAAGCTGAGGGACCTGAACTGTTTCAGCCTTAAGAAGAGAGGGCTGTCTGCAACCACCAAATGTGGAGTATAGAGAAGACAGAGCTGAACGCTTCTTGGAGGTGCACAGCTGAGCCCTGGGAAGCAGGACTGCAGGTGCACTTGTTCAGTGCACTGAGGCTACGGAGATATTTCCTAGCTACCTATCTATCTGCTTCCCTTTCCCACGTGTCCTAGCCATGCCTGCTAGTACTGAGAGTGGTAAGGCTGGAATTGCATTCATCTTCTGTCCACTAGAAGATGGGAAGACCAGTCCATTCCTGCTTCCACTCTCTTTGGTTCTTCTAATGTTGTAGTTTTACTTGCTTTATAGTGTTTTTCTTAGAAGACAAGATGTTATCTAGACTCCTTGTTAGCAGTTGGTAGAAAAAACATTCTGCTTTCATATCTATCTCTTTCCCAGCCTGACTGGGAAAAGTCTTTAACTATTTCAACATCCTTCAGAAGGAGAAATGAACAACTGCTGCATCTATCCATGTGAATGCGGAACAGCTGGCAACTGGAAAGAGGGGAAGGATATTCTGGGCAGATTGTGCAGTAGATGAAGAGCCCCATGGACAATTGTTCAAGGAGAGAAAAAAGTAAGAGGTGGTAAGGAATGTCCTAGTAAACAAAAGTGCTTGCTATCTTCAATGCTTCTACACTGACCAGTGTAAAGGTCTGTAGCTCCTTCTCCAGTAATATCCCAGCTGTTTTGGACATACAGAGAAGGGGCAGTGCCCTTTTCTGGATAAGTGAAAGAGCCTGGAAATAACTTCTGGATTTACAGATAATTTTTTTGATTGTGGGGTTTGTTTTTTTTTTTTTTTAAGGTTTGGATAAAAACTTTATTCCTACATTGGAAATCACTCATAGCAGCAATATTCCTTCTTTCATTGTAAAATCTGATACTATGGATCAGTTTATATTTTTTTCTTTCTTGAAATATCAGTTCTGGTTTTAACCATGTTATTTAATACTTGATTACTGGGTCTCTACAGGACTGTGGCTGTCTACTATTTTTTTTGAATATATTTCTTCATTATTAATAACAATACAAATGTTACTGAGTGGCAAGTTCTTAATGAGGCTTTCCATTGAGGTCCACTGAAAGATAGTGCCTCACTTTCAGAAAAGTTAGTAATGAGCTTCATTTTTAGGGCAAACCTTTGTTCTTCATTTCTTTTGTATATCTTTTGTGTTTCTCTTAGGAGATCTCTTTGTACATGCTCAAGATGAAGAGACTTCCTAGTTATCTAGAAGTAACTAAGCTCTTCAATAAGTTGTGACAGTTATTTGTAGCGTATAGTCCCTACTGTAAAGGTGGATATGTCTAAATTGAGGCTGTCAAAAGGGATTGTGAATTGCATTTCACAGCGCTATAAGAACACGTAGACAAGTCTCTCTGAAGACCTCAGTACTGGTATTACATGGAACTGCTGAGCTGCTTGCTGAGGCTCCCTACACCTACATCATTTATTAAAACATTACTACTTATTTATGTTCTGATGCTAAAGTAAATGCCCATTTTGTTTTGTAGATTTTACAGGCTTTTTCTTTGGTACTTAGCTCTTTCATATCACTCTGCTTCATTCTCCAATGACTGGGGTGTCTCTGAATGTCTAAAGGATGGCTGAAGGTAGTGAAGACTTGGTTTGCTTTGTGTTAACTCTAGCTGTCTGACTGCAGGGTAATCTTCTGTGGCTCTACACAGTTACTCTGCTCACCTACTTGTTCCCTTGGGGTTTTCCAAAATGTGATGAGCTGGAGCTGAGTATATGTGTTGCTCGCATGTACAGAATGTGGTAAATATACCGTGCTGCTCAAAATACTGTTGAGATTTTGAATTCTTGCAGCAGTTCAGCAAATCTGTGTATCAGCAAGGTCTTATTTCTACCAAAATACTCAGTTCCTATGTCAAGATGTTTCATGTACAGATTCTGAAGCATTTTACTGAATTAGTAAATGCTACCTTCACTGTGTAGATAGGGAAACTGTACAGGAAGAAGTGATTTGCCTAGTCTCGGAAGCTGAGAATGGAACCTGAATTTCTTCTTCTTGTTGTTCCTTATTCACTGAATGATACTATTTTACTTCAATAGTAATTTTTTCCCCAAAGTTTTATAAATAATTTGGATAGCCTACTAAATATGCATGCTCTAAAGTACTCAAACAGTTCCTTTTCATCTGGCACAGCATGGAGCTAGCAGTTTTATCCTTAATCTACCCACAAAATATGTGACTACTGTGTTCAATTTATACAGGGGCCTATTCTTAGACTGCATTATAGTTTATGAAAAATTGTTGGCATTATTTCATGAAATTAATCACTTGTAAGAAAAAAAAAGGGCAAGTAAGAAGGTTCTAAATGTTACTTACACTGTAACAGTTCATTCAAGGACTTTTGACTTTCTACTTTATCAAGAAAACCAAAATCAAGTACCTTCGGCTACCCAAAAATACAAAAAAGTTTTTTATTTTTTTTTAAGTAGTGCCTTTGGTGGCTTATCTGAGTTTTAGGCTTTTTTCTGTTTTTGCAAAATAAATAAAATATTTTCATAGATATGGATAAGTATATTAAGTACTTTTTCTTTAGTTTCAGATAAATTTTCCTTGCCCTCATGATTGTGAAAGTGATTTCTTAATTCCGTGCGCAGTGGTTATATTACAAAATTGGATTTTGCTGGTTAAGGAAATAGACTGGAGAAAACTAGTCCACGCTCTAAATTCCATTTGTAATCCATGGTCAAAGTGCAGCATTTCTTCTGTAAGCCTGCAGACTCTGTTCTGTAATGGTTGTGTGCACGTAATTCCTCATCTCCATAGGGTGCAGGCGAAGGATGGGCGCCGACAGGGATCCTCACAGAGGGCAGTTATTGGGAGTTCAGACTTGTCGATGGAACGGCTGTGTGTTGTTTGTGGATAAGGTGGTCCCTTCCCTGGTGGGGTCCAAAGATTGCCACCTGCCTCAAACCTCAGGAGCGTACTGTGTATGTAGGCTTAGGCAAGTAGCTACCAATGATGGTTTCAGGTCTCCTATAAATTTATGAAGAGCCACGGTTGGTGACTTACTATATCTGACCTGCTGGATTAGTCTGAGCTCTCAGCGTAGAGGAGGGCAAGCTGAGTAATAAAATTCTCGATTTGAACACTTCAGTGCAAGTCATCAGATTTGCCTTTCTGCTTTTTGAAAAGAAAAAAAAAAAGTCTTCAAGGACTGGAGGGAGGTGCAGTGTTTCTCTTTGCCGCCAAATTGCAGGTTGTATCTTTTGATACGTTGCTTCTGTGACAGGATTACAAAAGGAAACATAAAGAAACTGATCCAATCTGTTCTGAGGCCTTGGAAAGCTCTTGGATATTTATTATCCACCACACTCTGAAGAAAAACAAAACACCAAAGGGCTGTTTCTTGTTTTGATATTAATTTAAATATCGCCGCATTTTGCATTCACCTTTGTACATATGATCCATAGCTATTTACTTAATATTTAATAATTGCATGCAGAGGCTGAAATGTTACTTACAGGATGTAGTTCAAATATTTACACAGGAAGTCAGTCTTTTGACCCGTGTTTTATAGGAACTATCAATGTGGTGGTTTTTTCATTTGGTAGAACCTTACCTCATATTTTACAGATAGGCTTTTTAACACACAGAGATTATTGTGTATGGATTTGGAATTATGTATTTTTAATTGCACATCTTCTTTTGAAACCTTTTGACCTGGTGTTTTTAAGAGTGGACTGATGCTTTATGTTATCTGGACTATGGATAGATTCTCTCATTTCTTTTTTTTTTAATTCCCACCCCACTTCTACCGTTGAGTGTTGCCTTCTGCAGCTAGTAGGTACATGGTTGTCCTACAAGGTGTCACGGCCTGTCTCTTGTGGAGCTCGTAAGGGAGGTGAGAAGTGCAAAGAAGGCCACATGATTTAGAGAGTTAGAATATCCTCTGGGATACGGAGAAGCAAGGACAGGTTACGTTGTAGAAAGAGGAACAGATACAACAGGGCTGGCTACCTACAGAGAAGGAAGGAGTGAAGAAGCGGTGACAGAAAAATTTTTTTAACTTAAACAGTCTTCTTAGTTCTGAAGTCAGCTGTATTTTACCCTTGCATGTTTGACTGTGGATGATTTTTTTTTTTTTAAATAGGTTTATAGCACAACAGCCAAAGAAACTCTTAATATTTTTTTCTCCTTTTTTTTTCTTTCTATTGAACAAAGATTCTCTGTGGCTTGGTTCTTAATTTAGGTGTTGACACCTAAACTTGTTATTGCAGTCCACTTTATATATAATCTTTGGCTGCCATGAGAAGTTACTTCCCATTCCCTTTGGTTCCTAGATTCTTATGACTGCACACACAATGATCACTAGCCACTTTGAGCTGAAGCCCGTGGATCAACTTGATTGTTTTGTTTAAAACTGCAAAGAAATTGCGATGACAGACTGGGCTTGTTAACTGGCCATGCTATTTCAGTATCCAGCGATCAGCAGTGGAGGTTTCAGAGGAAGATACAAGAAGCCACCAATTCTTTGTCTGGTCAGAGTTCGGGTTAAACTCTGGAACATATTTAATAGATCTTTGAAAATTATTAGAGCTCTGGATATTTTTGTTACTCCATATAAATGTCTAATCCTTTTTCCAGCCTTGCTAAGTCCTCAGCCTTAATGACATTTTGTAGCAGTTAGTTCCACTGTCTAATTATGAATTGTATGATAGAGTATTGCCTATTTATAATGTTTAAATTTCATTGGAAGTCCCTTGTGTTAAGAGTTGGAGAGAACAGAAGCTTTCCTTACTTTTCTGCCTTAAGGGCCTTGTGACTAATTTGTTCGTTTCAGGGATTTGCCTCACAGAAGAGAAACTCAACTGCACAATATTCAACTTAGGGTTTCTGAGAGGTTTTTGCAGGCTAATTACAAAGCCATTGTAATGAGCCTTGAGATTCCAATGTCATTGATCTTTTACATTTGAGAGAATTTGGTTCTAAGATTTTGGTCAATGGCAGATTAAATTTTATTTTCAGAATAATGTTCAGTGCTGTAAGTTGCTGCACTCAGGTAAAGTGCTGCACTTGCATAGATCGCTGTGAAAAAAACAGTTACAAATCAATGGAGGGCTTCTTCTGAACATGGATTTCAGAGGTTACTCAAGTGGAGTGAATATGCAGTGTCACAGCCTAAGTCAATGAAGTGTGTTTGAGTCTGGGCATATGCTTCGGACAGAAAACATGGTCACAGAAATGCTAATTAATTTGTCCTGAAATCTTTACTTTTTTTCGGATTTTTCTGACATACGACCCCAGGTTAGACAGACCTAATTTGACTGTAAAAAATAGAGTGTGTTATCACAATTCTCCTAAACTTTGTATGTAACTTGGTGGTTATCTGTATCTTGGTGTGTTTCTTCTACATTATCAGGGTTCATTTCAGGATATTTTGTTTCTATTGACTTTGCTGCTGCTGCTAGTCACAAGTTACTTAAAGAGATTGTGCTCTGAACAAAGAACATCTAGATTAGAGTACTATTTATATACTGACAACTCAGAACATACCACTGTGTCCCCAGAAAATACACATATATGTTTCCACAGAGTAGGTCCCTCCATGTGCTCCATGTGACATGCAGAAGAATACTCGTCCCAAGATGCTGGAGAACAGTGAGTGTATCATCGCAAATCTCATCATCTCATACATAAGTCAATAAAATGCCAACAAAATTGAGATGGATAATTTATTTATGTCTGCTTCTTAGTGAAGATAAAACCACTTCTTAAACTAGGTCAGTAGAAGGCAAAGATCATTGTAAAATTTCTCCATCACTCGCATCCCTGCCCAATGCATGGATGGTTGTAGCTGCTAAAATAAGTTCCTTTAATGAATGACTGTACTTCTTGCTTACAAATTACAAATATCCTTCCATCCTGTCTGGAGATATAAACAGTGCCCTGTTGGGCCCTAGACTGCCGTATGTGTCTTTACTTGCTATGTGACAAGGCTGGATTTCATGTCTACTGGGTTGCTGTGTCCAAAACCTTACTAGGGAAGACAGTGAATTTATAAACTTCTGAGCAAATAGTGCACCTGTGTGGTGGAGTAAATCAGATTGGGGACAGTCATATTTTCTTCTGCAAAAAAGGTATCTTGGTAGTTCTTCAGACACAATAATAGACTGTAATTACCCCTTATTTGTTTGTATTCTAAATATTCCTTAGTGTAGATAAAATAATGCAATTGGCAAGATAAATTTTGGTGACTGTATGGTCTCCAGCAGACTGCCTGTGGTATTTAGGTTATCTGAACTTGTTTGGACTGAAGGTTGGCAATGTTCACCTTTCAGTTGTGAAAGCCCCTCAGGGGGCTTTGAGGCACTTTAGCACCTGCAGACCAACCATAACTTGCCACATGACTTGCTGTGGCTCACAACCCACCCCTGGTACCCTCACCTTTGCAGACCCCTCAGTTGTCCTCTCATCCACTGCCCGTCCTTCGGGTCATGAGGTAGATGGATGGCCTTGCATGTCGGGTAAGTACTTGGCGTGTTTAAACACATCATGTATTTACCTCCTAATAGTAATAATTTCTCTTGATTTGCTTATAATTAATTAAGAATAGTTTTAGGTTTGTCTGTAGGCCAAAAGCCTCCTGTTCTGTTACATGCACTTTCAATTCACATTGACTGGGTCTTGCTAGATGAAGTAACCCAAGGGTGTTTGAACTTACTCTTGGCTGTTAGACACTGGAGAAAATAGCACACATTTCAAAATCTACTGCAGGTTTTGATTGCCTGGCAAGTATCAAACGTTAATAAAATAAATACTGTCTGGTAGTGGAAATAAGCAAGTAAAAAAAAAATAAATCCCTTTCGCTTAGAATTTTTTCCATGTCATTGTTGAGTATTACCAAAAAAACCCCCCACATAGTCTGCAGGCAGTATTTGCTGTTACAGTCTCAGAACTACTTCAACCTTCAGCCAAACGTTGTGCTGCTGTTTTAACCTTCCAAGACAGACAAGGATACGTAACTCCTATAATGTAGTGCCCTATCTGGCCTTCTGAAACAGGTGAGAAATGTGGGGGAAAAAAATCCCATACCTGGCCTCTGCAAATATAAAACGAGCTGTGTTGTGTGCTGTTTTGGGGATGACATTAGAAGATGTACGTACTAATAAAACACATTGTGGAATTATAGAATATTCTAGAATATGACTAAGTCCTGCCTGGCTTTCAGTGACATATTTACCGGAGGGAGTAGGAGAGCTGTAGGTGTCAATTTTCTGAAGCGAGTGCTTGGCTTCCTGTTGGGTGGTGTGATTTATCCCTCCATGGATCTGCTGTTTGTCAGACTGCTCTGTTCCCACACCACCCCCAAAGGCTGGGATGGCATTAAAAGCCTTTAATGAATGTTTGTAAATTCAAATTTTCTCATTTTGTTGTTGTCCATCAACAAAAAAAATATTTTTTTTTCTCCTCACTGTTAGCGGTTAAGCAGTTGTTTGTCTTTTTTTCCTTTTGGCTGACACTTTTTTTAATAGTCTTTGAAGATTTGCTTCACTTCCAGAAGACTGACCACAAGAGAAACCTGTTGAATATGTCAGTGCTCAATCTACTAATTGTCTTTGTGAAAACTTAATAGTAACCAGGTGCTTTGATACATTGCAGAAATAGTTTTTGTTTTTATATTAGTTGCTTTATAACACAGTACACATGACCAATGTGTAGCATTAGGCAAAAAAGAAAATTCATTTGTTACGGAAAAGAATGAAACGTAACAATGCTTTTGCCACTTTTAATGTTACAAAAATGCCATAAGGCTATTTTTTTAAAAAAAATGTAGTCATTGTTGGTATTTTTGTATCCGTTTCTGCTTATGTTGTGACAGTAGTGTGCTCTGTATCTTGCACACATGTTCCATGTTTCCAAGTTCCATGTTTTTGAAGGGTAACACTGTAAATAGGTAACCTTCAGACAAATCAGGGGAAGGCAGGAACGCTGGAAATCGGAGCCTGGCTGACGTGCTTGCTTCCCCCATCTTGGACTGGAGTTTTAGAGCTGTTGTGTTAAGATTTTTCTGCCTCCAGATTAGACTGTACTTCTCTGCTTAGAAGGCTCAGGTTTGCTTCTCTTTGATACATGCATTTGAATGATACTCGCTACAGTGCATTTAAACTTTTCCTCTTGCTACTGGATGGATGTGTTATATCGAGTTTGGTTAGAACTTGGAGGTGTCATGCAAAGCTCTGCCCTTAAAAACTAAAGATGCAGAGGTTTACTACAGCACTTAGTATTTACTAGGTGGTCTTGCAAAATCTGGCTTCAAATACACATTAGTATGGGTATAATTCTAGTCAAATGTATCAGTTATTTTAGGAGTTTTTTCACTTACAACAGGCCTTTTGCAAAGCACATTGAACCTTATGGTAATGAACTGTGCTGCGCTGACTTGGAGCTGGTTGAAGTTTAGATTTTGTGTGAAAGGTTTTAGGAGCTTTACTGAAATGGAATCCCTAATTTAGTGAATATAGTTTCTTTTCCCAGAGAATAAGAAAAAATGGTAATTCTTGGGGGGAGGAAGCAAGTGAACCTGGGAACAAGATACTTAAACTAATATTTAGGTTTAATTTAATGCTATATGGTCCTAGTTTGCTTTTCTTCTGTAATGAGAATATAGAAAAGCTTGTATTCATGCACTCGTATTTCTCCAAATTATACTTTAAAACTAGATCTAACAGTGGTGATTATGCCATACGTTTTCTTTTTCTTCTTTTAAATCTTACCCATTTTGTATTTGAAAGCCAAAACTGTCAGTGGTCTGTTTACTTTATCTCACTCATGTGCAATGGAAATAAGTGGCATTTGTAGAACACACAAACTATTTTTGCCTGAATGCTCCATTTATGATTTATAGGCAACACGTATCCCTGATTTTCTTTTGAGAATGATCTTTATTGTCTTTGTGTACTAACTCATTGCAGAAGCACTTGTCTATTTTGAGCTAAACCAGACCTCTTCTAAAAAGAATCAAATTATTTCATCATGTTGAAAATGAAAAGCTATAATTACTTGTAATTGGGCTTCAGAATTTTTGAAAATTGGGAAATTCTTTTCCAGAGGTTTAAGATCACTCCAAATCATAACCTGTGGAAAATAGGAAATAATTTTCTGTTCAATTTAGAAGTGATTTAATTTACACTTTTGACAGCTATTTTCCTTTGATATTTGGGTAGGGGAAATCACTCAGCTGTGGTGGTTATTGCTAAAATCTTTTCTGAGGTCCGTTATTCTATATGGTTCACAACTTTATTTTGGTTTCTTTAAGCCCAAGCAGAATCTGCTGCAGTTTAAAGAAGTATGTAGTGTCATTTTGCACTACTTGAATTTATCAAACGCTTGCCTACATTTTATTTGTTTGTTTGTTTATTTGTTTCCTGGTCTTTGTAGTTATTTCATACTTTTTTTAACAAAACCCACAATGCTCTTGTCTTCGTAAGTTTAAGCTCAAGCTGGAAAAACCTGATGTAATTTGTAGTTCTAGGTATTTTTTTCTATAGACTTGTGACGACCCTGTTGTTTATAACCAACTACTTCAAATCTCAGAACTAACTCATTAATGTAATAATAATGGTAAATGCTGCAAAGAACATGCTGTCTATTTACCTTTTGGTTTATCTTTTTTTAACAGAGCTGACTAGGTAGGATAACTAGTGCAAGATCACACTGTGTTTAGTCCAAAACCCTAATGCACTGGCAAAGGAGGTAACGTCTAGAGTCAGCAGAGGGTTCAGGGGTTCATGGCCAAGCAGAAAGTGAATATAAGCTGAAGTAGCAGGCGGGATCCAGCAGCATGGGACTGGCAGGCAGAGGGAGGCCAGCTAATTGGCACCTTCAAGCTTGAGGTTAAAACTGAGTTCTGAGTATGGAAAAGCCTTTTGCAGCACTAACTGTGGGCTGGGGAGCAGGGAGAAGAGTGGGTATGCAATTTGCACGCAGGAGGATATAAGGACAATTACATATGATGAAAGATGATGGTGGAAAGTATACCTTGCTGTAAGCCTTGGCTTTTCCTTCTTAATTTAGGATAGTCACTTAGGTCAAGGCACATAACTGCTTGAGTTAAGCTTTTTGTAAGCATATTTAAAATAATTGTGGGTCTTTTTAATATTTATCAGCTGTGGTAAGGGCCAGTCTGTAGGGGACGTATGGGAAAGGTCAGTTATCTGTACAGTTGCCTGCTTCTAGCACTCATGTCCAATGTGAAGGCAGCAGACCTGCATAAGAGATGGGTATAAACACAGAAAGGAGCATCTTGCAGTGGATATAATAATAATAATAAAATACTTACATACTAATTTTCATCAGTTGTCAATTTAAGAAAGTAATTCTATATCCCAGTGAAGAATTGAGTTGTGGAAAAGTGAGGAGATTTGGCCGCGGACATCTAGCAAGCCAGTGGTGGAGCCAAGAATAGAAAACAGCTTTCTGTGTTCCCAACCAGTAGTCAGGATTGTCAGACTTGAGGCAAGGCAGTATTCTTTTTCAGCACTAGTGCAGTGCCAGAGGTGTACTTTCTAGCAGTTACTGAGACTTCATCTTATAAGAGCCTCTGATATTCTGTCTATTGGAATCCATCTGAGTTCTGTGCCATGAATTTTGTTATACTCCAGCTCCTTAGCTGGTTAAAAATACCACTTAAAAAGAACCACATGTTCTTACAGGGGAAGCAAGTGGAATCTGCTAGAGCTAAGGGAACATTGGACATCATATATTGGCATTATGCAGCCAGCTGCATCATTCATTGACTGTCTGGAAGTATGCAGCCAGTCAGTCATCATTCATTGACAGTTTGGGTTGTGTGATCGGACCTTTTGTGTATCAAACAATTCTCCCCAAACACTATAGTTTCAGATCTAAATTGAACCAGAAGCCAAGTACACATCTGCATTATTTTAAAATTCAAGTAGCCCATTGAAGAGTTGCATATCTTGATGGTAAGATACATTCATTTTCTTGTGAGATGGCTTTACTATGCACAGAGGTTTTGTGTTGTTTTTTTTTCTTTTCTTTTCTTTTTGAAAGAACAGGACACCATGTTTTCCCAAGATTACCATTCTTCTTAAAATTATT
Organism: Aramus guarauna; assembly: GCA_013400195.1. Lineage (NCBI taxonomy): Eukaryota > Metazoa > Chordata > Aves > Gruiformes > Aramidae > Aramus > Aramus guarauna. The sequence goes on along the minus strand of VXBL01010524.1, from coordinate 356,834 downwards.
TTAGAGCTGTTATGACTATAACATAAGAGTATAAGAGTTTTTCTAGATCTTTTTTATTGGGCTTCTTGCCAATGGCTGCTGTGGAAAGTAAATCTTCTTGCAAAGAAGTGTGTGTTCTTTTTGAAGGTTAACAAGGGCCTGCAGAACACAACCTAAGCATCTGGCTCATGAGATTAAAAGCCTTAGCAGGAAAGAGCTGTAGACCTCAGAGAATGAGTAACCACCTTAAAAAGAAGATTAGGTGTGAACAGACAGCCTAAAAAATGGGGAAAACAATTGATCAGCAAGAAAAGTTGTCTCTTTTTACTGAACAAGAAGTATAAGGTTCTAGTGTGAATTGATAAAAATCAGGCTCACAGATTTGGGAAAAGGTATTAAAAAAAAGTAATGAGAGGTCTGGCGGGCAGTTAGTCTGAGGATAGATCTTCCTAAATATTTTCATTATTGACCATACTGCGTGCACACACAAAATGAAATTGTAGTTATGAAAACCTGGTGATGGCATAGCACTGGGAGACGTTGGTATGTTGGAAGGTTGGAATGCCACAAGAATTGCATTATATTGAGGTCTGCAGTAGTAGAGATTGGATGGCATGTGATCGGAATGTGAGGTTGGTCGCTTAGAGACTAGCAAGGTTTTCAGATAACATTCGGGAGCTTGGTGGGTGGAGGGACTCCAGCAGGTTGTTGCTTCTTCAGCAATGCCTCCATTGCAGACCTGAATTTAAAGAGTTTGCTCTTTTCTGTTTTGAGTTTATTTCCTGATGAAGGCAGTTCCCTAGATGATAAGTACTGACAGTTTCGTAAAAATTGAACTGTTGGCCAGCAAATTATTAAATCTGTGTAATGGTTTATTTTTATGCTTGTGATGAATATCCATAACAGAATTTTATCCTTATAGTTAGAAAAATTCTGAAGAAGGCAATACATGGGAAGTTATTTAGGTTTGTTCGGAGTTGTTTTTTTCTTTTTTCTTTTCTTTTCTCCCTTTTTTCTTTAATTTTTTTTTCTTTCATCATACCAGAGAACATCAAACAACTCTCTCATCAGTTAGTTAAAAAGACATGTGACACTATGTGACACAAATGATCTTTTGGACCGTGTGGTGTTTGCTGTCCACATAAGAAGGATATAGTGAAATAATTTTCTTGACAGTGCTTCAGGGTTTGTTTGGAGGGGTTTCTATCTTTATATATACATACAAAAACCATAGGAAATAATCCAGTATTGTTTCTGAAGTTGGAAGTTGATATCAATCTCACAAATACATTATCTGTTACTCATAATTTCCTGTGTATGGAACTGTAGTGGCATGAGCTTCCCAACACAGTAAAAGGGAGTCTGACACAGGACTGTGGATGTGCCCAGATTCTGGAAATGATGCAGATGCTGTGCTGGAGTGCGGTTACACAAAAAGGCTATGACTGTCTGCATGAATAATTCTCTTTTTCTCTATTGCTGAAGAGGTATTAGAAGGAGAATTCTGTACTGCTGGGCCATCTCTGTGTCCACGGAGAAGTTGGTATGAAATAGAGAAGTTCTGAGTTGTAACTTTTAGAAAGATTCCTGTATTATTATTATTATTATTATTATTATTATTATTATTATTATATCCCTATTTCTGGCATATTTTGATTTTGCTTCATATATCTACATGTGCATGCATATCCCTTTTCTTAACACCTTTTTCATTCACCAGCCTGTGGAGGAACATATCAGTCCACACTCCGTTGTCCCCGTGGAATCCCGACACTGCGAGTTCCAACCATGTTGACCCTGGCCTTTTCAGCCCCGTGCTTGACTTGTGCTCAAGCTTGTGGTAGAGCAAGTATACAAGGAAACCCACCACATTTGCTGAAGGGCTGAATTTAACAGAATTGCATCCCATACGTTTTCTCTCTACCTTACTGTGGGTCTTAGCATGGAAGGAAGATTGTGTTGTATATTTTAATATTTTCCCATGCGATTTGGAATAGCTTTTAATATCCTTTTATAGTTTGGTAGAGAAAGTAGTGATTTTATGTATCTGTAATTCTGTGCCTTATGTATGAATTATTATGCTGTTAGTTAAAATCGTTTGCAGTAAGATAATTCAGACTTCTCTTCGAGTCAAGCCTAAGAAAATATCTGTAAATTAGTGCTAATGGTCAGTGTGGCTAGAAGAGAAACTCTTTCATGTTTGGAATTGACTGTAAGATTGAACTTACTCCAATTTATTGCAAAGTCAATATTCAGCTTAAAAATTAAAAAGGTTAATAATTATTAGGTTTTCAGAGGAAAGTACTAGTGTTATGACCTGCCTAACATCATACAGCTACAAAAATGCTATAAAATGATTTTTTAAGCTTATATTTATAGTGAGTAGATGGCTTATTCCTTCATCTCACTACTTATGCATCCATGAACTGTTAATTAATACTTTTGCAGTAATTACAGAATATTTTAAATATACATTATTCTTCTGAATTTTAGAAGATCAGGGATTTTTTATTAATTTAAAAGGATAATAGGACTGACCCACACTTTCATCAACTCTTTAATAAAGAGGTGCTTTTTTAGATCATTTAAATTTTTACATTTTGATTGCAAGGAATAATAAAAAGTCTTTTTTTTCATACGTTTTTCCATTTGCTCTTCTAAGCTGGGTCACCATTGTATCAAAAAAGGTCATTGTTCTCCATAAAAAGGTGAGTGATTGCCTGCGAGTATTGATACAAGGGGAACTTGCATCCTAACTCTTTTGACTCCTGGCATGCAATTTTCTTTATACAGAGGGCTGTGGTTTGTAAGATAAATTTTAATTCCATTTAGTTTCTTCTTCTTTTCCACCACTTTGTTACATGCCTGGGAATGTTTAACCCAAATAATTAGATACTTCTTTGCAATGGAGCTTCTCTCAAGACACCTTCATATGTGGCTGCTGCGGAACAGAAACCGGGGTACAATTTTTAGATGAGAAATACAGTGTGGCAAAGTCAAAGGCTAGGTCTGTAAGGAGAGATAATGCCTTACAGTTGACCAGCTGATACAGTTGGAAAAGACACTTAAGCTTTGGGCACTTCTCGCTCTTCCTCAAGTCTGAAGTAGAATTTGCAGCCTTCAAGCTTGACAGAAGTAGAGATCAGTTGCCTTGGCTTGTAATAGATTAAGCTTATTAGAAGAATGGAGAGGAAAAGAGGATTGCTACTTTTGGAGCAGAGCAATGGTATTAACAGGAGTGAGAGCAGAAGAGAACACAAGAGAAGTAAAAATCAACGGGCACAGAGAGTTCCTGCAGGACACCCATCGCGTGCTGCGTGACCTCAGCCTTCCAAAGCAGCGGGTCAGCTCCCTGAGGGCAACCAATACGCTGCCAAGGAGATGCCTTCATGGAGAGCAGGGAGCTGGTGGAAAGGCATAGCAAACAGTGAAATGGGTTAGAAATAGTAAATATTGTTAAAAAGACTAAGTCGTTGGCAGCAAATTTGAAAACCATAGAAAACAGCCAATGTATCAACAAAGCGGGCGCTAGATGGTTCTTTCCATCTTTTTAATCTTTTAATCATGTGATATAAAATATGTCTTCATGTAATCTACATGTGTATATCAGTAGTGTGCCTTGGCTTGTGCATGATGTAAAAAAGTATCTTTGGATTTCCTCACATTCCTATTTTTAATACAGTTTTTAATATTACCCCTCTTAGAGTTTTGGTTTTTTTTTGTTTAAAAGCAAAGAGTAAACAGAGATAGCAGTGCATTTACTATACTTAAGGCATCCAAGTAATGGCAAACTGAGTGATTAGTTGTTTGTGTAAATAGTTTATTTTTCTGTGTCATAGCCAGATTGATTCACCACAAGTTATACATGTTGAGGAATTTTGTTAGACTGCACAAACATTGAAGCTGGAGGTACAAATGCTTGGTGGAAGGAACTGCTGGTCTGTTCCTGGTTAAATGTGCCTTTCAGACTTGAGTAGGTGATTTCTAGTAAGCAGTTTGTTTATAAATCTCTATTTGTGAGTTATTTGCTCACATATGGTACAAATCATGACCCGGTTCACAGAACTGAATAGGTTATGCAAAGATTTCCACAGGTTGTTTGCATCCAAGTAACTGCATCAGTGTCCATGGCAGCACTCGCCTGCTCACCTGTTCCACATTCATGTGTTTAAGGATACCCTTCATTTTGGCTGCCTTGCCTTTCCCACAGCTGTTTGGCCTTTTCTTCCTGTTGGTCCAAGGGTGAGAGGTGCTGAGCAGGACGTTCTCCCTGACTGCAGCCAGAAGGGAAGGTGACCCATGTTTGATCCAAGCAGGTCTTTTGCTTTTATGCTGTGTTATTGGCTGCCTCATGTTTTTGTATAATGTTGATTCTGCTCTTTGAGTTGCTCCCCGAGCAGCTGGTAGACACCACAAATAAGTGCAGCAAATTATAGGAAGAAAATGTAATAATGTACCATGGGCTATATTTAGCTTGGTGCGCTGAGAAACGCTTTGTGATCCTGGTCAACCTTTGCTTTTGATTTCATATTAAGGATCAGAGATTTCTGATTCCCCTTTGTATCTCCTTTCTGCAGGAAAGAAAGTCATGCGTGAAGACTGGGAGGTGTAATATGTTTTGACCATCTTAATCTGTGCAAGTGAGCAATAGAGGACTCTAAGATACACCACAGTACATCTCTGCTGCTCAGTCTAGGCACCATTACTTAGGCTGGATGCAATACAATTAAGGACATTGAATCATTTAACATTGTCTTTTCACAGGAAGGTATATGGAATGCAGTTAAGGGACACACTTGTTTGCAGTATTCCTACAAGTTCAGTTGTCTTCAAAGCATTTTTCTTCCTTAAAATTATATACATTTTTTAGCGTTAAGTGTTTGTGATGAGGATTTACATATTATTTAGGCATATGAGTTTTTCTTAGATCGCATACTGATTTTCCAAGGAAATTTGGGATAGGAAAAAGTATTTTTGTTTCTCTCCCTTTGAGAACGATGTACTAAACGTTGTTTTTGCCTTGATAAACTTCTGGGTGGTAGACTAACTGCTATCATAGGCTACTATGTTATATTGAACAGAGTCTTCAATTTACTACTAGCTGCATTTAAAGAATTTCTGTTTTAAAAATTGCTATTTCTCAATTTTGAGACTTTTATAACATGGACTAGTTGACACGTCTTTCTTTTAAATATTGTAGTTGATGGATCACTTATCTTAGAGATTCTTATTTTACATTTTACCTGTTTGCTAGTGCAGTGAGGAGTGTAATTATAAATTTTTTGAACCTCAGCTGTCAACCAGTAGTAACCTGTAAATTCCAGTTTATTGTGAAGACTTACTGTATGGTTGCTGTTGCAAAAGTTGAGACCTGAGAGGGAGATGAACTGAGTGTTTTAAGCAGAATTCAACATGTATGAAATGTAATGTTTTATCCCATCCTGTGTTCTTACTCGTGATCCAAATTAAAAAAAAAAAAAACCAACAAAAGAAACCCCCAAACTCAAAATACGAAGTCTAAAGGAAAAACTAGATACCAGTGGGTTTTGAAAATATCTGAATGTAAAAGTATTACATTTTACAGGTGGAGGCATACATCAGGTATGAAAGTTTTAGATAATACCTCTACCTGTGATACTGAATGAAGCACAGCGTTGTCCAGATGTTATTCTGGGGTGGGTAGGCACTGCCATTTCTGTATTTCCCGAGTTGCTTGCTTCCCTCCCTACTTTGAAAATTGCTGAGGGATTTTTATTTTATATTGGTTGTGTTAAGGACAATAGGCCCAAGAATCTGGTCTACCAAAGGATTTGGTAGAGGTATTCAAAAACGTTGTGGTGGAAGTATGTGTGATAATATATATTAGGTGCAAAATACTTTACTGAAGGAAGGGTAGACTAGAATTAGATGGATGGCAACGTATGCTTGCAGATAACTGCATACTGAGTTTATATTGAACTCCATTTGTCTCTAATGGAGAAAGGAGTATTTGAAATGGGTACACAATAAAAACTTTACAAAGCAAGTATTTTACCCTGTTTGCTCTGATGTAATATATTATGTGTTACAAGTGAAGTAGCAAGATGCATTTTCTAAACAGAAGGGAAAAGTGCTTACAGGTTTTTTGTGATCTCTTACAAGTTACAAAGTAAAATCCGTTTCACTGTTCCTGGCACTGTAATTCCTCCCTGGACCTTTGTAGTTTATGTACGTCTTGTAAAAGGTCTGTGGAGCAAAGCGAAGCATTTGTTGAGGCACGCTTCTGCTAGCTGTGATTTAACAAGGGCAGATAGCGGCCACAGCTGTAATCTGGTACACTGGGCTTCGCTGTGGCCTAACGACCAGGGTGCCAGCCCGCTGCGGGCCCTGGTGTGAACTTTTGTGGTTTCCTTCATGTAGCACATCATCTCCTGTCACCTGCACTAGCTACACTTGCGTGTCAGTACAGACAAGCTGTTTGACACGTAACTGAAGGAAAAAAGACATTGCAGTGGAAAATGTATCGGCTCCACCCAGCCGCTAATTCTTTTTTCCTAGTCTTGATGCTCTGAGAGCACTTTTTACTTCGTGTTGGGAGTTCTTGTGAATGCATAACGCTTTCTGCCGCGAAGGAGGAGTGCTGCTTGCCTGTGTCAACGTCATCCAGGGCCTCCTGTACCAGGCTGTCCACCTCAGGGCGTTGTAATTAAGCACAGTACAGCCAGTGGAGACCTGGATGCAATTCGTCTGAGCAGTCAGGTGCAGAGAAATGCCCTGTAAGTTTGCTGCGTTCTTCTGATTTCTGTAAATCCATGTCTGGATTCCATTATCATGTCATTGCAGTTGGACATAAGATACCCCTAGAAAAAAGTTCTGACCAAACCAGCATATAAGAAATGGCCTACTGCTACGTACTTGAATGTGTTTCAACACTGGCAGAACAGTCGAGAAGGAGATTTGTCTGCACATATAACTATGAGCCAAGGACTTTTTGGTCATGTGAGGTAAGGTTTTGTGTAGTCTCTCTGTGCCCCAGGTTCACTTTCCTTGGGCAAATTACTAAAGTCAGCAATTTCAAACTTGGGAGTCTGGAGTTAGGTGTTGACAGCCATCTTTAAGTACCTAAATAAGTGGTCTCATTTTAAGAGGTCCTGAGCACACAATTCTTTCTGACTTCAAAAGAAGCTGCAAATGCTGTGTCCACTTTGATTAATTGAAAGGCTGACCATCAAAGTGAAATTATGTTGCCAAGCTAAAGGAAAAGAAATAAAGACTTAGCACACTGTATAAATCAATCGCAGATCAGAGTTTACTAGGTATAAAATGTACAGCATCTTATGTGCCCTTTTGTACTTTCTGAATCTCACTGGGCCCAAAACTACAACAGAAAACCCCTCACGGTTTGTGAAATATGGTAATGCCCAGAAACATTTGCCAGTTTAGCCACTGAAAAATAGATATGGCTGTTCAAAATTTATACTGTTTGCTAGGGCCTTAGGTGAAAGGAAAACGAAATTTTAAAATGCTTATTTTTTTCATTTGAAGGTAATGTCTTAAATCCTTGAGAGATGAACAGCCTACTACCTTCCCCTACTTTGATCGATCTGTCTTTGAGGTGTGATTTATACCTTATTGTAGTACTTCAGGTTACGGCCTCTGTTCCTGAAAGTTTTGTGGATATAGGTGTCTGGGGAGGGGAAGGGGAAGAAAAAAAAAAGAAAAAAAAAGACCTGATAAGTGCCCTGATGGAAAGAAAGGCTCCGGAGTGTGTATATATAAATATATATATGTACGTGGGTCGTGTTTGCCAGTCCTCACGGCAGAGGGAATGCTCTGTGCAATGGAAACTTCAGCTGGGGGTTGAATAACTCATGAGGCATAAAATCATGGGAAGACAGAATTTACTAACACCACTTTTTGTAGAATTATGGTTTTCTTTCAGGCTCGGTTTGCCAGCTCCTTACCATGTCTTCTGGGTTATCAGCACATTCAGGCAAACCGGAGTGCCTGGTTTAAACATGGCATTTGTGTCAAAGCTCCATACTTGGCACAGGCAGAGTAATGCAGACTGAGGAATCAGCAGTGCTGGTACTCAAAATTACCATAAATGTGGCTCAGAATGAATGCTCAGTAATGAGTAATGGAGGGTAACAGTTTCTACCACAAGTGTATCACTTTTTCTCATCTCAGCGGCTCCTTATTACCACCACCCGAATACTGACGCGCAGTGATGCCTGCGTAGCCCTCTGATGCATCTCCCAGTGACGACGGAGGCTGCCGCCACCGGGGTCTGCGGGTGGGGAAACAGGAATTGCTTCTGGCCTTTCCTGCCTGGCCTTCAGTATCGGGAAGATGTGCGTGAATTTGGAAACCTCTCTCTTTTATCTTCGTTCTCGCCAATACTTTTGTATACGGCTGAAGGCTAGGTGATAAATTTTTGTCATGGCTCTTTTATGTTGCCGGAGTGCACTACCGTTATCTGATAAGATTAGTAAGTCAAGCAGCATGAATGATTATTAAAAATAATTGTTTGTTTATATAAATATGACAGCAAAATAGGTTACTCACATAGGCCAAGTGACCCAATTATTCAGATTTTGAGTGCGTATAGAAGATCTGCTATGTTGCTGCACTTTAAGGAGGGAAAACCTTTTATTCCCTGTTGAAATGCTGAGTAAGTTTGTTTCTTTTTGCAGTGCTAGTACCCTGGTGATGGGGAAACACTGGAGAGTTTGTTGATACTACAAATCAGATTTTTGCCTCTAGAAAAGAAAGGTGGTGTAACTTCCTTAATAAGCGGCCATTTCCTGCGGTGAATGCTGATCTATCTAGATCTTCCTTTCAGAAAGTTTAATCAGATACAAGTGAAGTGATACCACTAGGTCTTAACCTAAGTCTTCCATTGCTCCTACTAGATATTTTCAGCTGCTTGCTTTAAAGCTGGGGTTTGGGGTTTCCATTAGGATTGCCACAGGCTTTATCTCAACCCTCATGCAAAAACATTTTTTAAAATAATATATACAGCTTCATTATCCCTTCTGAGTTTCTTTGAAACACTTGGTTTAAATAGGAAACCATCCAAACCCAGACAACTAACATCCCCAGAACTTGGGCAGGTTTTTTGGCTGACCGTAGTCTTTGTGGTTTAGGCATTTCTTCTAAGAAAACCCATAATGCAACAACAAAAAAAAACAAAAAACAAAAACCCCCCCCCCCCCAAAAACAAAAACAAAAACAAAAAAACCAAAAAAACAACCCAACAACAAAACCAACCCAAAACAACAAACTCCCAGAAAAGCAGAACCACCAGTGTGATTAATCTAAACTTCAGTGCTTTGGTAGTTTCTAGTTCTGCCATGCAGGTTTACCTGTAGCCAAATAACAGTGCAGAGGTCTGTAAAAACCCGGGCTTCCTCCTGCCGCTCCCTTGTGAGCGGGAGCAAACCCACCCCGTGCTCTGCTGTGAAGTTGCGCGTAGCCCGTCTTTATGTGTATCTCCCCTGACAGACCTTTATCGTGCACCTCAGGGGCAGCCACCGGACGCTGCCTTTTTTTGGATGGAGAAACTGATCCCTGTAGTCAGATTTAAAACAACAGGCTGCTGCCCACTTCACACAGAGCAACTCCAGCCCGAAGGGAGGCCAACTTGTAGTTCGAGATCTCCAAGCAAGGTTTCGTTACTCCTCGTTTCATCCAGAAACCTAGCTGAAAGTCAAGAAAGCTGTTAAAAAATATTTTGTCAACATTTTCTTTAAAGAATGTGGATTTACCCAAAATGAAACGTTCTAAGGATATGCAAACTTCTGACTTGTTTCCTGCCTTCTTTCCTGGCAAATTTTCTGGGACTTCACGGCAGCTTTCTGGAGGAAATTTTTGTGAGTTTGCAGCCTCCAGGGCCTCCGCGCACTGCGCCACTGAAACAGGGGCCTGGCAGCCGCCCCCCTGGCAGGAAAACCCTCAAAAGTTAACTTCTTCGGGGGAAATGGAGAACTGGAGTTTACACGGTTGATCCTACAAGGGCTTCTTCTTTTCCAAGGTTGAATTTCAGTGCAGTTTATCCAGCTAGTTGTAAAATAAGCTCCAAGGTTTAGAGACTTCAAATGTGGGGGTTGCTCAGCCTTCCCCTGGCCGTGAAGCCAAAGAATCTCCCAGAACTGGAATAACCAGCTGCTCCCCTTTCAGATAGGAAAGGTGTATGTGTGTGTGTACGTGTATTTTTATGTATTTTGCTCAGTGGGATGGCACTTCTTGGTCTAGGGACACTTTCTGGACACTGCAGATGTTACTACTTGGAGTTAAATTTTGGTGTCTTAGTGGTAACTGAAGTAGTTCTGGTATAAAACCCAGTATTGGGGTTGTTTTCAGGACACTGAAGAGATTTGCAAAGAAAGTGACGCGTGGGGTTGCACTGGTATTTATGTCTTTATGTGCGCAGAAGGCACGTGCAGTAGGTTAGTTTTGGTTTTTGCTGTTAGGTGTCTCAGGTATGTTGATGCTGACCTTCCTTCACCTTGAAGGCAGGCTGTTGTGGGCCTGAGAAATTCTGGGAGCCTCACAATATTCAGTTGAATTGACAGATGTGTTCTTAAACAAGATTATTTTTTTCCTTACTTCAATAAATATTAGGAAAATCAATAACACTTAAAAATTTCATGTCCGTGGAGTTTGTAATGTCATAATTAAGTGAATTTTTCGGTAAGCCACAGATAGTCTGTGATAAGCAAGAATTTTTTTATTTTTTTTCTAATACTCATAGATAAGCATTAAGGCTAGCTTCATACATCATTAGAATTCCTACTAAATTTTATTTTGTTGCAATTTTAAATAGTTTTTGTTCTTAAAATTCTTCTTTACATGCAACAATAAATATAACCCTTCCTCAGGGCTTAGCCTGTTTCCCCATATTTGGCATTGCATAGAGTTTGTCATGTTCTGTAGGGAGTTAGCCCTGTAAAATCCAGTGTTCTTGCTCTAGAAAAAATTGCAGGAATTGGGGGGAGGGGGAGGAGGGGAACCCAAACAACAAGGGGAAAATCCCAACCCCGAAACAAAACTGAACAACCGAAACAAAAGACCCATAGCAAAATCTATAACAAGTATATGGCTCTTCTTCTCTGTATAATTGCCCCGCTAGTTCTTTCGATATTTTCAGAGGGCTTTAATTATTTAAAATTTATACGACATATTACAATTTCTGTTATTTTATACTCTGAAAAACTGGTTACTTTCATGTCTGAAATCACAGAGAAATCATATGAACTAAATATTACATTCTTGCCATTGCTTTTATGCATAGCATGTTTAGCATCGAACTAAAATCTGAGCAGAAAGCTCATCTTGAAAGAGACTACTTAATTAAAAATTAAACGATGAATTAAAACTTAAATTATGCAAAACTAATAAGCTACGTTACCAAAACCAACAATTAATATGCTACAATATACGGAAAGAAAATGCTAACGTTTTTACTTCTGTTTCATGTTTGCATTGCAGTTTGCATAGCCTACTGTTTTGGAATTCCTCATCTTGAAGTATTTGGCATTTCTGAATTAAGATATAAATCAGTGATATTTAGGTTTGTGAGCTTTGCAAAACTCATCTGAGATTAAAACTTTGATAATGTAAAAGAGACTGTTATAAAGTGGGAGGAATCCAATTATTTTTCAATTAATGCAGTATCACTTCTGTATATAAGATTCAAATCAGTGCGTCGCATCACCTTGTGCAAATCGATAGAATAAAAATGGACCCATTGACAAAAATTACAATTTAACCTATTGCTCTAATTCCATAGTGTAAAAGGTTTATTTTTTACTGAAATTGCCTTCAACTAATTGGAAATGCTGAGATTCTGCATACGGTATTTATGTGTGCATACGTTTACAGAGACCAGACTACGCACACCTTTGAATTCTGTGTTTAGCAGTTTAAAGGAGGTGTTCCCTAAGTCCTTGTGTCAGAGGCACAGAAAAACATTTCCTTAGCAAATGTGGAGATGCGTGCCTATACATCTAAAATACTACAATGGCCAAATACTAGACACACTGTAAAATACTATATGCTTGACTGTAACACAAGCGTAGGGAGACATTTTCGGCAGTATCTGCTGGTGTTTTTCACAATTGTATTCTTCAAGCTCAGTAAAGCTTAGATGGCTGAAGGAAAGGAATTAGGGAATTAAACTCCATCTGATTAACTTAATTATGAAGCTTGAATCTAATACTTTGTTGTTGCTTTATACTGGAAGGTGGAACTACCTTTACATTTGCATTTTCTTACGTTTTAGTATTACATAAAATAATACTAGCTTTTAATGTTTCATATCAAATATCTTCAGCACCTATCTGTATTTTTCTCTCAGGTCTTGCTAATTTCACCTTTGTAGCTATATAAGTAGTTGTTTCTCTGGCACTATAATTTAAAAGTTTACATTAAAAATAAAATCAATACTGGGATAAAAGCATGAAGAGTACAGCTAAAATAATTTATAATAGCTCTATTGGTGATGGAAATCTAAGGAATGAATATTGTGTATAATAAAGGCAATTAACTGAGCTTCTTATAAGGAAAAATATTGCTCTTGGTGTGGGGGATGGAAGGAGGAGATCATGGAAGCAGTTACAGCTCTCTAATTTTCTGGGTTGAGCTATGTTAGCCCTGGCATAAATTGCAGCAGCCTAGAGGTACACGTGCCATCTGAGGGATGCGTTCTGCCCTGACATCCTCGTGAACGTGTCAGAGAGGTGTGGGGGAGAGAGAGCAAAGGCACTGGTGTCTGCTGGGGGTGTGCTCTCACTGGGAGGTCTCAAATTTCCTCAATCATCCTCTCGCACGTCAAATACGGGCTTTGGTGGATTTGCACAACTTAAAAGTCCAGTGGAGCTAGTTGTGGTAAGAAAACTGGCTTGGTATTTAACCTAAGTGATTTTTCTCACTTCTGCGTTTATCAAGTAAAAGTTCTCTCCAACAAAATGAAGTGCTTAATCTACTATCACAAGGAGTGAAACGTGAATAAAGATTGACTTGGATATAATCTTTCTAACTACTCTTGATGGACATCTTAAGATTCAGCTTAATTTAATTGAAATCTTAAACTCTCTCTTTTTGGGAAGCTCTTTTCTTTTATGTCCATGGTTAAGTGAGCAAGACAATGACATGCTCCCTTAACAACTGTTCGGGAACCATCGGGCTGATTGACTAATGTTTCTGCCCTTTTTATGCACTTCTGCTGTTCCATCATGGCTTTCTCCTTTCTGTGCATGTAAGTGGATTTATCTGAATGGTAATAAGCCAGATGGTTAGGTGGTAGGCCAGGTATTTTGAAGGTAAGCATATTCTTTGTCATAGAGCCACGTTAGCCAGGAACTCTGCACCACATTTCAAATCCTTCAGCAGTCTCCCCAGGAGGTGGCAGCTGTAGAAGCCTAATGGATATCATCACCTTCAACTGTCAGCTCCTTTTTTCCTGTCTGTCATGACTGTTTACTTCTGATCATACCAGTTGACATTTATGTGTCACAATAGAAAACCGAACCAGTGCAGGAGTAAAGGCGACACTGGGTTTGCGGTTACTTCTTGTATCACAACAGGCAGCTGGCAACTCATTAACACCATGTGGAGTGTCAAGCATATAGTACATTAAATAAAATTAATGCCTACAGGCGCTGTATATAAGGAGATGGCCATAACAGACAATGAAATCACATGAATGGTTGAAACAGGAATAGTAGAGGTGACAGATTTGAAGAAAAAAAAAAAAAAAAGACAAGGGGGAGGGCTGAGTCTGTAGGCCAAGGTACGTGAGCATGAAAAGCCTTTGACTGTCATTCCTTGTCATTTTCATATTTGGCCGCTGAAGGAAGATGTGTGGCATGGGAGAATTCTGCCTGGCGTTCGATGACTTATTGGAGTCAGTGTGCTTGGTAGCAAAGGTAGCGTTAAGATCCATCCTCAAAGATAACCATCCACCTTCTCTTCAGCCATTATCCAACAGTGAGCACGAGCGTGGAAGAATTAGATCCAGCCATGGTGATCCAGGGTGGGGATGTTAGCTTGAGTACAATCCTGAGAGTGATGAAATGTTTTTCTTCATAAGCAGATAATGTGACTTTATGTAAAGCATTCTCTGAGTCCTTTACTCACGTTCTCCAAAATGATCAGTCATCTTTTGCGCTAGATGGCCTGCATGGGCCGTTTGCCATATACTTTGCTGTATTTGCAAATGCTTTTCTTTATCTCCTGTCTCGTGTCAGTGAGTGGTTTGGCTAAGCCACGGTCCTAATTTTGGTAGGTAAAACAACCTGGGGTATGTGCATGGTGAAACAATTTGCTATCGTATGAGACATTTAATCTCAAATAATCTTCAATTTACAGAAAGTATTATACACAGACAAAACATTTTTAAAAAACAGTAATCAATAATTTCAAATCAATTCAGTTTTTACTGAAGAATTTTAAAACATAAATTAACATTGGGATCTTTTTACTTAATGGGAATTTTAGTTAATATTTGGATATATCTACTTAAATATTTTGGATAGGTGGGCTTTACTTGCTCTGCAGAATACTGAAATGCTACTGTGCGTTCCAGGAAGCATAGCAAATGGTGTCTAGTGGAAAAGGCAGGTAGCTTTTAGTACACAAAATGTCATTACCATCACAAAATTTTATTACTCACTGGACATCACCAAACACTGAATTTCCCTTTAATTTAAACAGGCAGACCCTGCAGACTGAAGATAAGATCTCTTCAGGCACTGTGGTTGCAGTGCTATGACTGCTAGTAGTGCATGTTAGTTCGTGTAAGTTCAACAGGCAAGAATTTGCACGGCACATCAGTCTTCTGTGCTGTTCAACTGATGGAAGAGAAAAATAACAAAAAATACATATTTTTGTGAAACAAACTGCTTACAATTTGCCATAGGAAAGAGGAAAAAAATATTAAAAGCTGTTCATTGTTGTAATTAAATTGTTAACAAAAATTAATCGTGGACCAGTATATTGTCTCAAAAAAAAAAAAAAAAAGTACCTGCTTTGATTTCATCTTTTGGCAGTTTATTTTATGCATTTATTATTCATTAATTAGAGTTCCTACATATTTGCCCTTCTTGCCTGATTGCCTTTGCCTTTTATAGCTTACGGTGAGCTTTCCTTGCCTTTGCATTTGAGATGAGCTGAGATAGCCACCTACAGTGATTGCGTCAGTTCCCTTCATAATTTTTATTAATCCTCACTGAGGATTTTTTTTCCCCTAAAGAAAACAGAGGTCTACCGTATTTCATTTAATTTTTTTATGTTCTCAGGATTGTCTGCCATTCCAGATGGTTTCTTATATCTGTTCTCTACTTAAGGTGGCTGGGATGCTGTTCTGAGTGTGTGGCCCTGCTAGAGCCGTGCATACTGCTAGAATAATGTTCTCTGACTTATATGTGACAAAAAGGTCAGGTTTTCAAAGGCTGCAGGGCGACCATGGTGACCCAGCTATGGTCGTGGGCTGGCCACCTTGCTGACAGAGGAGCAGCTGAAGTGACGTGCAGATGGCATAGGGACATTGCTGCCTTTCTGATGTGGCTATTGAATTTGGGGGATCTGATGATGATGATGATGTAAATACTGTTTTGTTTCTCTTATTACACTGTCAGAGAACTGAAGAGCATCCACTAGTATGTAATGAAATGAAACATGTGGATCTTGTAGTTAAGACTTATTAAAAACTCCTGATGTATAGCTTTTAAACACTTTCCATAGAGCTGGAAGACGTAAAGCAGCTGTGTTCAAATTCGATAATGAAACCACTGAGAGGTTTAGTTTTCCAATTAAATTACATCTCAAATGATGACACAGAATGAGAGAAAAATGTAACTGCACGTAAACGTTTGTTTATCTAGAAGGAGAACCATATTGGAATCAAAAGGCACAACAAAACTTTTTAATATTAGATTGATTTACTTAATGTATTGCTCTGTTTATTAACAAATCAACGGGGACACTTAATGAGTTTTGAGCAGTTTGTAAGTATTTGTGTTGAAAATTTTATTGCATTTTACATGGATGATATTCTTTTATTCTGTGATAACAAAGAAAGGAAAAAACTTCTCTTGCATCAAGCATAAATAAAAAGAAAAATTCTATGGACACATCCAAAAAGGAGAATATGAGATCATTACATATTTTTTTCAATTACCTGTACAGAAGTGCCAAGGCAAGTCTGTCTGTGACCCTTCCCTTTGCTCTTTCCTCGGAGGAACGTGCTGTAGTTACCACCTTCCCTTGGACGCGCTGGGCGGCACAGGCCCCGCTCTGTTGTGCCTTTTTGCAGTAAGTGGCACGGGAGACAGCAGCTGACCGTAGGCAGCAGTGTGAGACTCAGCTGGTGGTCACCACAGGACCTTACTTCACTCTTCCTTTGCTTTACCGCATTGCTGCAGGATGGTAGGCAGTTTAGGTGCAAGGTGGTGACCCTCCATCTGAACATGGTTCATGAGGTTACTGCCTCTGCCATGCTGTCCAGCATGTCATCATGACACGAGGACGTGATCCCTGAGGAGCAGCGCTTGGTTTGGTATCTGATACTTTTTGGCCCTAGAGCACGGCATCACCCTGGGGTCTGGAAAGGAGGGCTGTGTTTTCTGCGGCCCTGGGTCCTCTCCCCCTCCCTTGCGTGCTGGGCATCCTCCAGGACAGCGCCTGATGGGCAGGGCAAGGGCGCGGGGAGGTGTGGGGGCTCCTGCTGTCCCCCAGCGCATGGCTGCCTTGCGCAGGCCACCCTTCCCCACCTCAGGCTTGGCAAAGCCCTGGGCGTCCAGCGGTCACGCAAACCTAAAGGTTCTGATTGATTTGGCAGTAAGTTTAGAATAGGTGTGTTGGATTTCGGTAGTTACAGGTATCCCAGGAGCGGATTCATCAACCAATAAATGTCATCAGGCGGTTTCCCCTCCCCTCAAAGGGCTCTCCTTATCCTTATGCTCAAGCAGACAGGGATTTCTTGCTAACCTGGGAGGGACCGTCCTACGTAACTGCCCGTATCCGAGCGGAGAGCTACAACCTGCTTCCTCGCTTGGTGGTAGCTCTGTAGCAAGGGGAGACTGACTGGAGAGGCAGTATCGACAGTAAAAGTGTCTGTACGTGAGGAAGACGTTTCCCCCCCCCAGTATTTTTCTGTTCATGAAAGCTGAGTATTTCACAAGATAAATGTGTTTGCTTGTTTGCTTTTTGATAGGCATATAGTATTTACTGCATTATTGTCCTGTTTTTGTGGGAAGACAGTATTTTAATTTTTCTTTTGTTTACAAAACTTTGTTAAAAATATGACTCTAACTTAATTCCTGAGCAGATTTTTCTCATCCTACTGTCTTTGTTCCAGTTTATCTGGGGAAGGACCACCACAGTTTAGTTTCTCTTTCTCTCCCTCTATTCTGGTTGTTCAGATAATCTTACAAGAATAATTATTTCCAGTGATATTTTATTGACAAGTAGCTTGAAAAATGAGCCGATGCCAAACTTCTCACAGCTAGTTGCTTCATTAATTTGTATAATATAACAAATCAATTTATAAACATGTTTACTTAAATGCAGATGAAGTGGTGAGTACACATACACATAAGTATAAAAAGTTTGAAGATTCATTTAGTGAATGTCTTTCCATCCTTCCAGTCCATTGACTAAAAATGTAAATCAGTGTAACTAAGTCCTACTGCTAAATGCAGTTTTACTTCTTTTTTTCTTGCAGTAAGCACTGAAAGCGTGAAGGTACAAGATGTAAGTAGGTTTTTGTTCTAAAAAGAAACACTCTCTGTTTTGAGGGATACTTTTATTAAGCTCACTGTCGTATCCTTGACAATAAGCGTGCACATTTTAAAACCATTTTGAAATAGAGCATTTTGTAATTTAGTAATGAATAGCACTGTAGGGTGTTACATACTGACTTGATTCAATTTTAGGAAATGGGAGCTAACCACGTTAGGTATTTCAAAGCACAGAGCATTCTTTGGGGTTGCATAATCTAAACCAGCGTCAGTAGTTTTCTCTGTATGCCTGAACCTGTCCTTCTGAAGGCGTTTGCTATTTATTTCAAAATAAATAGTTACCGCAGAGACACCTGGGCTTGCGAGGAAGAAAAGGGATGCTGACACCTGGCAGATAGTTTCCTGGCGACATCACAGGGTCTAAAATATTGAGGTGGACAGTGCTTCTTTAAGGTAACGTGTACTCCATGCTGTGCTGCATGCTTTAAAGCTACGCCTGACTTTTGCCCGCGACAGCTATTGCGCTGTAAGCTATCGGAGGCGCGTGTCGCTTCAGGTGTGCTCCCAAAGCCTGTAAAGAATCAAAGCATCTTGGCCGGGCGGCAGTCTGCCCGATGACCTTTTTCTCGTGTAGCTCGATGATGGGTTGTGAAGGGGAGAGCTGGTTACAGTCAGGACTGGGGGGACCTGCCGTGGCGTGACGGCAGGTTCAAATCAAACCCAATAGTTGCTCCTTGTACTTTCTTCCCACGTCCTGCCAGCTTGCTGTATGGCTGCCACAACGGTAACCCTGTGAGTGGCTTGATTGGTGAGGATTTACATGTGTGCTAATTAGAGTGGAATAAATGATTGGCTGTTTGCTGCATCGCCATAAAGGGTGCCCAGATGTACACACTACGTGAACATAATGTGCACGGGCATGGCGCATCAAAGTTTGTCAGCTGCATTACCTCAGCAGGCTTAGGGCCTGTCGGAGAGCATTTGCTGATAACCGTCCCCTATGATTTAGTGTCTGACTTGGTGAAAGTGAAGGACCTCAAAGTACTGCCTTGGCAAGGGAATTTCTGATCGTTTAACAAAAGTAATGAATGAGCTCAAATCTGTCAGACGAGAATGGAAAAAATAAGTTTAGGGCTGTAAGCAAGCAGTCTCAGCTGAAGAATTCTGTGTGCTCGGAAATAGTTCGGAACATAACACTAACTAAGCATCAAATTAGCTGCTGCAATTAACAATAGACACTGAACAGAGTGTTTAATTATGCTTAATTTGTTGTGATACAGCACAAGTCTTCAGTTATGAAAATCCCCCAGATGCCCAAGTGTATCCCCTGTATAGCTAAAATGCACTAAACTTTGCACACTTGGTTAATTTAACGAAGCACATACAGAACATTGCTTTTAATTTTAAAAATCTGCTTTAGATGAAGGGAAAATAAATTTACATTTAGAAGTGATCTTTCTTTTCAATCTCCCTTAAAAAAAAAAAAATCTGGACTGTATCTTCTTTCATGAAAATATATAATTAAGACAGAATCCCACACGTATCGTATTTATGCACAAAAATCAGTAATATCTGATTACTTTGACAAGTAATTCTGTACTTACATGTTCACAATATTGATAATGTATTAATGTACAATGATTAAATGGTTAAGCTGCCATATTAAAGTTACGAGCGGGCACATTTATCCAGCATAGCTAAGCAGGAACAAAGACTGTCCATTTACAGATGGCATTATTCAATCTCTGAACTGCTCGAAGATGTTAGCGTTGCAGCATTGATTCTGAGCTCTGATACTGTGCCTCACTCGAATGACCCAATAGAGTTAAGTGATAAGGTTAAGTTAATTACTGTATCTGTGCTATACAGCTTCCACATGATTACTGCTGAGAAAGATAGTGATTCTTCTTGCTTTAATTAAGCAAAAGAGAATGAAAAGATATAATTGGGTTTTATAATAATCCTGTCTTATATCACTATCAACAAGCGTCATGTGTTTTTTCTACAACTTCGTTGCACGAATTCCTAGCAGCAAAATTTAAACAGTAAAATGTAGAAGTAAATTATTTAAATCCCTTTCCTAAAACAGTGTCAGCTAAAGAATTAAATAGTTAATAGCTGTACTAATACTTTTGTAGCACCAAAGGGCCTGTGACAGTAAATTGTGTACCAGATACGAAAAATCCATATTTGAGAGTTAAAGAGCATTTGCTATTTTTTGTATTTATATTACGTGATAGAAAGCATATATTTTAACAAATGCATTAATTTTGCTTCTAATCATATATTGAGCTGCAGTATGGTGGCTTTAATATTGTTTTGTGAATAAGAGTTTTAACAGTCTTTTATTTTAAATTCGCTTATTAGTTGTCAAAAATTGTTGCCTTTTGGTTTGAAGGTGAAAGGGAGTTGGAAAGGGTTCAGGGAAAAAAACCCAACAAAACTCTTTTAGGATTATACTATTTTTTATTTTTTTTTCCTTCTTCTAGTCATGCATATTATAAAATGTATGTATATTGTGAGGTGTGCAAAAGCAGTTTTACATTGAAAATAATGAATACAGATGAAAGCTGACAGGGAAAGGGGGAGCGAGATAGTAGGGAGGTTTTAGCCTTTCCCGTGTTAAGCCCTGACTCTGGTAACCGTTCTGCATAGGTAATCTCATGTCTCTGTATTGAGCTCTGCTAACTCTCACGAGTTTACAAAGGTCTGCCCACAGAGATGAGATTATTTTACCATATCTTTGCTAACATAAGTAACCTCACAACAACTGCTTCAGGTTCTTGCCGTCTTCCTAAATGCTGCCCTCCGAGCAGAAGGGGAACACGTGTTGCCTTTCGTTGTTGTTGGGTTATACAGGTGCTAAGCTGTTGGTGGTTAGTGTGTAAATGGATTTGCTGCAGACTTCTGTTTTCTTGTTGTATTTTGTCTTGTAAATATAATTGCGATGTCGCCAGTTGATTGTAACAGGAATTCTGATAAAGACTGTTAGATTAGAAATAGCCGACTGCCTGTTTTCTAATTTTTTTTTCTACTTGAGGGAAAGGAAAGCTTATTATTCCTTGTCCTTTAAGTAGGCATGACCTTAAAACACTGTTGAACAAAATAAGTTTTGAAAAAGAAGTTCCATGCTGCATATATATATATTTTCAACAAAGTAATTTGTAGTCCAGGGCAAGATGTATATTCTTTACTAAGTACTTTGATTATATTTTAATATTATTCTTTTTATTCACAATAGTGAAGTTTTATCTCCTTAGCAATGATTTGTTTGCAAATAGGATGCATTGAGATTAAAATTGTGGTGCTGGAGATTTTAAAAGCTGTTAGGTTCCCTGGCTGCCTACGGACAACCTCCTCCTATTTTGTAGCTGCACAGAATTAATTGGATAGTGTTTCATTTCTATAGAAGACTTGTGTGCAATGGTATGCAGATCAAACCGTACATTTTTTTCTCTGTAATTCTAATATCTTCTCCCTGACAAAAACACCTCCTTGAAGCAGTAAATTGTTAGTATCCTAAGAGAAAAAACAGCTATGTCCAATGTTAGTGGTATTCTTTTTTGATAGCAAGTGTGTTTAGAGGCTCGTTGTGTGTTTATGAAAACACTGTGAAACTGCTGTTGCAGAACAGGTGTACGAATTGAGAGAATCTCACGCATGGAGATCCGCAGCAGCCACGCAAGGAAATCAAATGGAGAATGAGGGAGAGGCGTTCCTAATTAGCAAACTATAATGTTTATAAATAATTTCAGAGTAGTTAAGGTTCTTGTTTGGAAGGAAAGCACTAGGACTTGGGCAAGAGTAGAATATGAAATTACATGCAGCCTGTTTTAAGAAATCAGTTTGATTTTTGTCTCTGGTTCCATGAATTTGAAAGTCCCAGTCAAAGGATTTATTGGGCAGTTTCTTCCATTGCATGACTACTGGTCGCTGCTTTCTCATTCTCAGAACAGAAAACTGAAGTGACTAATCACCCGTAATTGAGGAGATATACTAAAGGGTGCGCTAACAAAGGATATATTTGGCTCACTCAGTACTACTAAGGATTGGATGGGTTGGCAGAGAAGATTCTGAAAAATAGGGATTTTTTTTTTTTTTTTTTTTTTTTGGCTTGGGGGGTCACTGTATTCACTTGTTCAATGGGTGAGCTGAGGACTTCCGGCTCTTCGGCTGTCAACCTGATGCCTTTTGTCAGCTCTGTAGTAGATTTTTAAAAGGTTCTTGATGTTTATTGCAAACAGATGCAATGATACTGGAACATTTTCCTCTCATTCTTTTGTCTCAATAAATATATTCTTCGTCTGGAAGGTGGAATCTCTTATTCTCACTTGAGTGTTATAGCTTGTATTGGTGATGGGAAAGTAAAGCAATTGTGCAGAAAATGAAAAGGCATTTTTATGAGAGAGAATGCTCTGGAAAGTTCTGAATTCTCCATGTCCAGTAATTATTTTGAAATTCAAGGAACTACCCAACTTTTGAGTTCTTAATAAGTCTTTCTTCAGATGTTTTCTACAGAAAACAGACATTACATGTTTCATAATGATACCTGATCTCATGCTGTTTGATTGCACAGACAATTTGACAGTGATGGACATTGCTCGTGCTTAATTCTTTTTAAAAACATTTCTAACATTTAACGTCTCATAGGAAGATAAATGAGCAGGGGACAATTTGGATCCGCATGAAAACTGAGCAACCATATCTCTTCAGAACTTTTATACCTAGTGTGATACGGTAGAACTAACAGCTGTGAGTAAGCATAGCCCATATAACATTTCTCTCCTGCTAGACATATGATGGGTTAGCATTGTGTAATAATAACAATATTCTCTAGTTACGTGCTTCTTAATGTATCACGATGTTTACATATTTCAGCTGAGGTGGTGCCTATTTCATTAAGTCACATTGAGGAAAAGCAGCTTGAAAAGTTGCTTTCATATGTCAAAGTAATGATAAAATGGGTTTGAGGCCTTTATGATCAAGAACATTTTTCTGCCTCTCTATAATGATATAGAATAGTAATGACCTGCAGTTTCATTTATTCTTGGAAAAAGTATAATTGCAAAAATTAACTTGTCATACACCACAGCTCAGCAAAGTTACTTTCCTATAAGTCTGTGGTCACAGTATGTTTTTTTGCAATTCAGCATCTGGCTCTGTGGGGTACTGATGGCTTCTATGAAGAAAAGTACCAGGGTGAGCAATTAAATGTAAAATGACAGCATAAAATATGATCATTACGGTTATACAAAAGACACATTTATGAATTTTGCAGATAACTGTCATTTTTTCTACTCATATTTGCTCTTTCTTTGTTAGCTTAATATTTCTTGTGCAATTCATTTTTTTTTCTTCTAAAAAGTGAACAATGCCTTTTTAATTATCCTGACACTTGTTTGTGTCTTTCTTATTTGTCACATTTGAAGGCTAATGATACCTCTTTCACTTTGTTCTGACACTATACTTTCAACTCTATTTCAAAATCAAGGACTATTTTTTAAATTAACACGAAGGTTGCATGATGAGGCTAGAATTTCTTATGGAAATCAGTTTGTGTTGTGTTGATCGGATAATGTGCTGCACCTGAAAGAAAGATTATCTGTGCTGAATTCTCAGGGGCTAACAGGCAATGTTTTGAAGTGTGCTTTTTGAATTTAGCTTGTGTTTTGTCATTGAAGAGAGAAGATTGGTCTTGATAGAAGTTATTTTAGCCATATTAGGTATCCAAAATACCGTATAGATCTTTCTGTCTGTGTTTTCTTAGCAAATGTCTGTTTCCATACTAGAATAATAATCCTGGTCTTTCTGTAGTTGTTTATATTTTTGCTGTCTTGGGTGGGAGGGTGTATCTTCTTCATGCTATATATGTGTCATTGCATAGGATGCTGAAAACAATTGTGCTTCTTACCTAGATCAGTTGGGTATATTCAAAGAAAGAAAAAAAAAAAGCAAATGAAAAAAGAAAGAGAAAAAGGACCACAAAGCCCTAACGTTCCAGAGAATCCTAGTAATGCAAACAGACCCATGGTGTTCCTGTTCTCATGCTTTCACTTTTTCTTCAAAAGCGCTTATTGGTTTCTACTGCTGCCACAAAGGAGACCGCAGCAATATGCAGCTTTATCTGCAATTTCCAAAACCGTGGCACCCAGCGAGGGACAGTGGTAGGAACGCTCTCTCTCCCAGACGAGTCCTGACCTGCTTCCAAAACTCCATTGAGATGGCAGTCATCAGGATTGCTGAGCAACACCTTTGGAAAGATGTCTATTTACCATGTGTTTAAAAAACAAACAAACAGAAACCACAGCTAATGACTAATTATTCACATTCGTTGTCTCTAGAAGGCTCACTGCTCTTTCCTTCCTTTTCCCCCATAGTAGCTTTTCTTAACTGCACGTAATGCCCTCGAGAGCGTGTGCCTGGTAAAATTACCAAAAGCTATTTAGACGTCGGAATGGGGGAGGCAATGTTTATCTTGGAAGTCCCTCTGTCTCCCCAGCTGCCTTTGACAGGGAGGATTAACGGAGACCCCTGGTGTTTGGGAGCGGAGGGCGGCGGGGTTTGGGGTGGGGGCGGCTGGGCTGAGGGTCAGGCCTTCACCTGGGGAAGGTCCCTTCACCACCACAGGTCAGGAGGAGGCAGAATCCCATTATGTTTGATGGGAAATGTGAGATGCTTTAAGCAGCCCTCCCCTCAATTAAATTGATGGCACAGTAACCTGGCATTGATTCCCTGGTGATAAGGGAGATGACCCCACTTAAGACTGCGGAGAAAAAAATGATAGGAGCAGAGAGTATAGTTCTCAGTCAGCATTATGCGTATAAATGGATGGTACACACAATTTAAAGGGCTAGGTAACTCAAACTGGAAATACTCGCTTCACTGAGACCTTCCCTGTTACAAAAACTCTTCAAAGTTGACTGGCTTTTAAGTAGCAATTTGAGATGGAGATGGAGATTTAAGAATCTTGGAGCATTTCTATTTAGAGCACCTATTGTGTAATCTCCACAGTCTCGTAGCGTAGAGAAAGGTTTGTGATAAAAAGAATTGGAAATTAAAAGGGATAATATCTGTGGCAGACAGTCTCAAGGGGATTCAGTATCTCTCAAGCAAATATGACTCCAATATAAGCTCCTCAACTGAGAATGTTATTAGGTACAAATAAGAGCTAATTTTTTACAGTCTATGTCTCTGGGAATATGAAATGGAAAACAGGTGAAGAGTCAGAATTAATTCAGAGAGAGAAAGGCAGAAGAGCTAGCTATTCCAGCGTAGTTTAACATCTACAATGCCACGGAAACCTGAGAATGTTGTGGTACAGACAGTGCTGTCAGGAGGAGGAAGTGGGATTGCTGTAACCCTCACAGGTTTGGAAAAATTGGCTGTAATGTGTAAGCCTGTTTTCTGTACGGGTTGGGTTTAGGTAGTCAGTTTGAGGTAGATTAAAAGTCCTTAGGAAAACTTGTTGCCCCCAAGGGAACAAAAAAGGTGCCAGAAAAAGTCTTTGATTTACATTGCACAAGTTCAGCACTATATGCCTTGTTCATTCATGTCTTTTAGGTCGTGTGCACATCATGCAATATAGTGCTGTGTGGAGAAACCTCAGCTAGCTCTGTTCCTTGATGCTCCACCAGACCTAATATACCTTGCTCTTCCATACAGCTAGTTTCCCTAGTAGAATACCTTTTTAATGCACTTGCACTGCTTCCAGCAGCAAACCTTGCTCTGGATTTGCAAATTGACTGAATGCAAAACATTGCATTATGCCATGCAGACCTACTCAGAATCACTTGTGTTCCGATGACTACATTTACTGCCATCAAATATATATGCTGTTTCTAATTTTTAATATGAGGATGTATTTTAAAGGTGGAACTGCTAGTGAAGCACCACACAACCATGTAATAGCTGTTTGAATGCTTGGGTGAGGTCTGATAAACCCATGGAGGAATCAACTGCTAGAAGAAAATTGTTCCCCAGCTTCCAAATCATTGGTTAGCTGTTGTATGAAGTGCTGTTTAGAGTGGTTGCTATTTAAAAATAACTGTTTGCCCATAGTCATATAGAGTTAACAACTGAAAGAAACCCCAGAGAAAAATTCATGAAAAGGGACAAAAAAGTTTTCCTGTGGTGGAAGAACCAGATTTTGTGCTAATCTGAATTTGAACAATATTGGTATATAATACTACAGTGTGCTTTCTCAACTGCTTTCTTGTTCTTCACTGTCTTTTATTAAAAAAAAAAATAAATTGTTAGCTTTTGTGGTGCCTCAGAAGTATTATCCAAGTGTAACTGGTAGAGGGATGTCTACAGAAACGCCTTTCGCGCAGTAGATTTGAAAGGTGTGAACTTGTCTGTTCGTCTCTGTGAGGTGTTAATTCAGATGCCCAATGATGATGGTTTAAATGTCAATATTGTTAACTACTCTGTTATTCATGGGCAGAAAGGAGAGGGAAGAAAGACTCTTCTGCACAATTAACTGAACTGACATCTCTTTTTGGTTCCACAAAAATTAGCCGTTGGGAGATAGTGCTGTCTCCTGTACTTTCTTTCCACATTCTAGGAAGAGTGAAGCATAAGCAGCCTTGCGAGGTCCATCGGCGCATGCGATTTTCTGACAGGCATGGCCTGTTAACAGCAACATTATCTACTTAAAGCAATGCTCTACTTAGGCAGAGCTTATTTGCAAGCCGCCTATCTAGAGGGTTTGCAAAGAGACTTTTGAGAAATTACTTTCTCTGTCCTCCCTTTTCGACATGGGTGCCAACTCCTAAAAAGATGAAACCACAAAAGAATACATTTAGAATACACATTTTATTTCATTCTGACTTTAGTTTATTCATGTCCATTAAGTCCAATGTGGTTCTGGCTAAACACATAGAGGCTCACTTCATTCTCTTGCCCAGGAACTTACCTCCTTCAGAGTTCATGTTGTTGAGTAGTTGTAATGGGCCTCATTTCACTTTCAAAAGATAAGAATATTGCAGGTATTGCCTTTTTACATCTTTATAGAGAAATTAAATGTTTACTAGAAGTCTTTCACTTCTCATTCTCTGTTTTCGAAAACTTCCACTGTCCAAGAGAAAATATACATTAAAGGCAGTGGCTGCCTCTGCATCTCTCGCACAAATGAAAATGGCATAATTCCAAGGTTTTCAGCGTTGTATATAAAAGGAGAATTACTGTACTGCATACAGAATATATCAGCTTAGGAGAATGTGACCATAATGAGGAAAGAAAATCAAAGAAGTCACGAAGTTCAAACAGTGAAAACCATGTGCTAAATAGTGCTGCTAGATGTCTTGCATTTTTTAATCATCTGCCATGTCACCTACCAGCTACCTGAAATGTGGGGCTCTTAAAGAAGTGTATTTCAAATGTTTTGTTACTATTAATATAAGCAAAGAGGGGAAAAGAAGATGTGTTGTTTTTAAAGGTTTTGATGAAGTTAAAAAAGTGTAAGTTCCTAATAGTTGTATTGGCTCAATGGATGATCTGTTTGTATCTCGGCGTTTTAGATTACCAGTTTTGTTTGCTGGGGTTGGACCTGTGTTATAGAAAGTATTCTCAAAGGCAGAAGGTACAGCCTCTGCCACAAGGAGTTTGCATTTAACAGACACACAAATTAGGTTCCAAAATTAACCTTTGCCTCTGTAACAGGTTAAAACCCTTTACAAATTAGTGTCCTGGACCACTGCCAAAGCACACTAGTGATTGGCTCTTGTGTACCTAAGCTCTGATAGCTAAGAATGGTGGACAACCCCTGTTTTATTGGAGATATTAATTTAATGTACTGATCAGAGATAGCTAATTCCAGTTATTGCCAAAGAAGATGATGATGTTGCGAATGTACCCTGGCTGTTCAGCCATACCACTTTTTAATCAAGGAATTCTGTAGATGAAGGATGATAACGAAGGACAGCGCAAATGGCAACTGTCTTGTCCATTTTGCACATGATACTGGTGTCTGGTACACTGGTGTTTAAGACAGCCTGATGTTCTGATACTACTTTTAGCACGCAGGCTAAGGGTGTCCACTCATTAATGAAGCACTAGGAGCAGCTCCATCTTCTTAACATTCAATGTAGCAGGGATGTGAAGGTTTACAGGGCTTCATATGAAATTGGGGATTAATTCTAGATAAATCCAATATGTAATTGGATATTTTAATTTCTTTGCCTCACAAATGAAAAAAATGAAAATATTAAACTAGAATGACATGATATTTTGTGTTGGTTTTGGCTGGGATAGAGTTAATTTTCCTCATAGTAGTGCGTATGGGGCTATGGTTTGGATTTGTGCTGAAAACACTGTTGATAACACAGGGATGTTTTCGTTACTGCTGAGCAGTGCTTACACAGAGCCAAGGGCTTTTCTGCTTCTCACCCCACCCCACTAGCAAGTAGGCTGGGGGTGCACAAGGAGTTGGGAGGGGACACAGCTGGGACAGCTGACCACAACTGACCAAAGGGATATTCCATACCATATGATGTCATGCTCAGCATATAAAGCTGGGAGAGGAAGAAGGAAGGGGAGACGCCTTTGGACTGATAGCATTTGTCTTCCCGAGTAACCCTTAAGAGTGATGGAGCCCTGCTTTCCTGGAGATGACTGAACACCTGCCTGTCCACGGGGAGTGGTGAATGAGTTCCTTGCTTTGCTTTGCTTGTGCACGCGGCTTTTGTTTTACCCATTAAACTGTCTTTATCTTAAACCATGAGTTTTCTCACTTTTACTCTTGTGATTCTCTCCTCCATCCCACTCTGGGGAGAGTGAACAAGCAGCTGTGTGGGGCTGAGCTGCCAGTTGAGGCAAAACCACAGCATATTTGAATGCTATGGAATATATGTATGAGAAAAGTGTTTGGAGGCCTCAAAATCAAAGATTATAGTTCTGGTTGCTTTTACAAATGTATAGCTGGACAAGTTCCTACCTCACAGAATTTATGTTCTGAGAAAGACTGGAATATAGTAGACTCTGAATTTTTTAGATTGCAGCCCTGTAGCTGTAGAAATTGTTCCTTTCTTTTTGATAGATGTCGCCACTGTTCTTTGTCATCTAGTATGTATATATAATGTGATAAAGTGTGTGCTATAGTTAAACATACCTGACGTGCCTGGTTTTAAGTGCTTTGAGACTTCCCATTAAAAGTTTCTTCTTTCATTTTATTTAATTTGGAATTAAATTTTCTGTTTTTTGATACCTGTCTTAAATTGAAATTTGGGTATCTGTTTTACACAGACTTACTTTTGAATATGTTTAAGCTGAAGTAATTGAGTTCCTCATTAAAGCTGAGAAGTCTGAAACACACTGGAAGTTTTGTAGCTATAGAGTAAGATGCATATGGGCAGTGCAATGGGTTATGATTTCAAGGGTAATCTTACTTTTGGAGTTTCCTGAGCAATAGGTGCTTGACTTTACAACCTTAATAATATCATTTGATGCCCTTTTTGGTTTATAATTGTACAGGGTCTATGTAATATGTCATAGAATCAAAGAATGGTTTGGGTTAGAAAGGACCTCGAAGATCATCTAGTTCCCATGGGCAGAGACACCCTCCATTAGACCAGGCTGCCCAAAGCCCCATCCAACCTGGTCTTCAACACTTCCAGGGATGGAGACTCCACAACCTCTCTGGGCAACCTGTTCCAGTGCCTCACCACCCTCACAGGAAAGAATTTCTTTCTAACATCTAATCTAAATCCACCTTCCTTCAGTTTAAACCCATTACCCCTTCTACTGTCATTACAGTCCTTGACAAACAGTTGCTTTCCATCTATCCTGTAGGCTCCCTTCAGGTACTGGAAGGCCGCAATTAGATCTCCCCAGAGTCT
>VXBL01010524.1:290023-327175 GCA_013400195.1 Aramus guarauna | reverse complement strand
CCACATCTCTGACGAAGATGTTAAACAGTGCCGGTCCCAGTACTGACCCCTGAGGAACACCACTCGTCACCGTTCTCCACTTGGACGTTGACCACTACTCTTTGAGTGTGACCATCCAGCCAGTTCCTTATCCACTGAGTGATCCATCCATCGAATCCATGTCTCTCCAATTTAGAGACCAGGATGTCGTGCGGGACAGTGTCGAATGCCTTGCACAAGTCCAGGTAGATGATGTCTGCCACTCTTCCCTTGTCAACCAGTGCTGTAACTCCATCACAGAAGGCCACGAAATTTGTCAGGCACAATTTGCCTTTGGTGAATCCATGTTGGCTGTCTCCAACTACCTCCTTACTTTCCATGTGCCTGAGCATAGTCTCCAGGAGGATCTGCTCCATGGTCTTGCCAGGCACAGAGATGAGACTGACTGGCCTGTAGTTCTCTGCGTCCTCCTTTTTCCCCTTCTTGAAAAAGGGAGTTATGTTTCTCCTTTCCCAGTCAGCAGGAACTTCACCGGACTGCCAGGACTTCTCCAAAAGCATGGAGAGTGGTTTGGCCACTTCATCCGCCAGTTCCCTCAGGACCCGTGGATGAATCTCATCAGGTCCCGTGGACTTGTGCACCTTCAGGTTCCTTAGATGTCATTACAGAATAATAGGTTTTAATAGAAAATGGTCAATTTTTGTGAGTATTTTCCAGAGCAGTTTTTCTTGGCATAGTCAGTATTCCTGTTGTATAAGGAACCATATGTCAAAAACGTTCAGCTGAAGGCCTTGCAGAGACAATGTATGCCTTCATGCTTAGTCAAAGAGTCCATTTGGGCTGATGGGATTGCAGCACCACAGTGCTGCTCTGTCTTTGGGATGAAAGTGTACGCCACTGCTGGTGTAGTGAGGAATGTGGTAGTGCTGTCATGGATGATGACACTGTAAAGACCACACAGGCAGAGGTCCAGTACAGAAAATACAGGGTTGTTTGTTTTTTTTCTTCCATAGATGATGTCATAATCCTCAGCAGTGCTTTGTATTTCAAATTTATGTTCTTACTTCAGGATCTTGTGTTTTAGAAAGACACTTAGTTGCGTGTGCTGTAATGATGAGTGGTCTTATGGGCAGGAGAGATTTAGATTCAACAGTGGGTTTAACTTCAGGCCAGCCAGGTAAAACCTATGCTGAAAGGAAGGAGGGAGCTTGTTAGGCGCACAGGAATGGGAACAGCCATGGAGTTACACTTAAACTGCTGTTGACTTGTTTAAGGATGGAGGTATCTGTCAGCCAGTCTTCTGTTTGAAAGCCCGGAGAAATCATATGAAATAAACTGTCCCTCGTTAACTTGATTTATGCTCTTTCTGTGAAGGATGTGTTTTCCTTTTTTGCAGGAGACAGAGTTATCTGATTTCCTCTATGCGTAACTTGAATATTGTAAAATTACATATCTTATTTAGGATAAAATAACCCTTTTCCAATTAATAAACCTGAGAACAGGTCAACTCCAAAGACAGCAACATAAAACACCCACAAGTGGCCATTAAATATTTATGGACCAAGCATTTGTTAGAATTATCAATGGATATCATAGACTTGAAAGGCTGTATCCCTGTGAATAAATGATGATATTAAGCATTTGAACCACTTTGTAATTAAGGATACTTTTAAACTAGACTTCTGGTACTTTCTGTATAGTGGTTGTTGAAAATAGCAGGTGTTAGAGTATTGGAACTGTACCGTGTGGTCTGGTTGATAGTAGAGTGCCAATATAGGAGTATCATAAAAACAAGCTAATGCCTTCTAAACAACAGAAGATAAATGAGTAGCAGGAGTGAACACTTGTGAGAAGTAACAGCCTGGCTCCAACTAAAACATTAGGCGTTTCTGTCATTTCTTTGGGTTGTTTGCACTTCAAATCTTTGGTTTTCAGTTTGGAGACAAGTTCTGGGTACTGTCTTCCTTTTAAGGCTATTCTTTGTGGTGTAACTAATGACCTAGAACCTCATGAAAATCACACGTGGGATGAAAACAGTATGAAACAAAGCCTGCAACTTCTAAAGCAGGGACGTGTTATGACCACAGTCTTCAAAGGGCTGTGAAACTAAAGCTGATCTGAGCTTGTGCGGTTGCCCAAACTTGGTGCTGTCCTAGCCACGCAGTCACCCCTCTGGCCTCTTCTCAAACGTGGCTCTGAAAGCTGCGAGGTAAGCTGGAGGAGCTTGGCGTTAGTTTTCAGGCTAAAAGGACATTAGCCTCTGGTTAGATCAGGGAGCTAATGCCGGTGACTGGCTGGCCAAGTGAGCAGCCGTGGGGACGCAGGGAAGGCGGAGAGCCTGTGGGGAATGGGCAACACAGCACCGAGTACCCGTGAAACCCCAGGCTTATTGCGGGGGCTGCCTTTGGGAGCTCAGGTTCCCGATTTGAGAGTATGGTTGTAGGAGCAGTGGTGCTGAGAAACAGTTGGGTTGTTTTCAGGCTTGTGCCAATAACAACAGTCAGACTCTTGTTTGTTTTGTGACATTCTGTCTTTAAAATCCTGGTGAGCAGTAGCTGTAGACTTGTCCTCGCTGGTATAAAGCACCATTCTGTCACCATTAATGAGGCATGTCCAGGTTTCAGAAGCAGGGCATGTATATGCTAAATATTTTCACCATTGTCTCTGTGTAATGGCTCCACTAGTTTGAATGTTGTGCAGGCATGTTGTGCATGCCTGTTATAAATTAAGATGAAAATGGCCAAATTTCCCATCTCTTTAATGAACTAAGCAGTTTAACAAATGAATTAGCCCCAACCTATTCTGGCATTTAGGAACGCTCTTTTTTTTTTTCTCTATTTAAAAAGGAGAAATAGTTGCTGTATTGTCTTCTACAGCTCCTGAAAAGAGCAGAAGCTTTAGAAGAGGATGGCTTCATTTTTATGCTCTATCTCATGTCTGATTTCTGAGATGCAGCAAACTTTGCACCTTCATTTTAGTTGGTGGTGTGTGCTTATTCTTTTCAATGACTATGCTTTGTTCTTGCTTTGTTCTTGATGTCCCACTTACGGCTCCTTTTTTTTTTTTTCGCCATCTTGAATGTATATTCTTGTAAACTGTTTCTTTGCTTTTTCTATTAATGGTGTATAAGCTCAGCACTGATTGCAGGTAGACCTTTTGAACTTCTAGCGGAAGTGCCAAGCAGAGATTATATTTCTCTTATTACTTCTTGTACAAAGTGCTCTTTGGAAACAATGGTATATGCTATCAAATATTTTATCAGTTCTGGAAAAAATGCTGGGCTAAATGAATGCCGAATGATGTTGTTAATACAGGGGAAAAAATAGGAAATAGTATTTAAGTCTTTATGTGTCCCTGTAGAATGTTTTCTGTTTCGTCTAGTAAGGATGTATAGCTAAAAGAAGTTTCTGTTTTCAACTGTGTGTGTCAAGATTCTTGTACTTCTGTAATAATCACTGTTGTTTGAAGTTGAGCAGCTTTTTAAAAATCAAGAATGTTATTATAACGGTTGTAGTAGAGGTCTTCGGCCTTTTTGCCCATAGGTATGGGGTTATAAAACCTTTTCAGTAATCTATATATGTTAGTAATTTATTAGTAATACAGCATTTTAATTGTAGCAATACCAACATGCCAAATGCGGTTCAAACCTTTGCGTTAGGTGCTGTACAAATGACATGGTAGCCTACATCATAACATAGTAGACTTACGCGTTTTAAAAAGAAAATCTTAAATTTATAGGAATGTATGAAACTTCCTCTTCCTTTTGAAAATGAATCTGGATAGCAGTAAGCATGATTTACATCTAGCCTTCTCTTATAAGTTAGTAACCCCCACTATATTATCTGAATGACACGTGTCATCTGCCATGCTAAATAAGTAACCTGAATGATCCGCTTCGTCCTGCCTACTGATCCACCCAGATGTGTGTTTAATGCTGATGTCTAAGGCTGTCTTATGGGGGCTGTCTTCTGTGAGGGTGTGTGTCTGCGTTTGTTTTAAGGAGAGAAGTATTTAAGAAATATCCAGATTGGAGAAACTGGAGTGGGGGAAAGGAACCAACTGGGTGATATATTATTAGTTTATAATTTTGTGCTATCTCTGAGCATAAGCTATTTGATTTCATTTCCTCTGCTACATGCTCTAATGGTCCTTTATTGTCTTGTGTCTCTTATTGGTCTTATCACCTCTATAAAATTTCAGTAGTTTATTGTGTATTGTTCCTTTTCTTTTAAAAATAAAATGAAAAAAAAACACAAACAAAAAACCCCAACCCAACCCTTCCCACCTATTGAGCTTCTCTATATATGTTTTTATGTTATTCTTGGGTCACAGTTCTAATTTTTTGGCATTGTAGCTTAACAGTTTCAATCTGTTCAATATTTTAAATGGGTAATTTTGAAATCTGTTGAATAATTAAACTGGTTCAATTTTTAATCAATTTAATTTTAAACTTTATATTTAGGTCAATCTAAACATTGAACCATTTCAAAAGTTAAACAAGATTAACTGTTTATTTGATCCAAAATTAAGGTTATCAAATAGGATTCAGGATTGATTTTGTTCCTTGCACTTCATTCTCTTCTTAGACTTTCAGAAGTTGAAGTGCTAAAATTATCAATTAAAATATTGGGTTGGGCTACACTGTTTTTAATAAGATATAATAAGGAAGGTCATTTAATATCACAAAATGTGACTTTTAAATTGGAATGGTAGAAAGGTGCCTCATGTACATTATTAGCTTATAAAAAAAAAGCCTGAAATGCTACAGTGATAGTAAAATACAAAATGTAATAAAGCTGAAGCTTTCCTTTGAAACTAAGCATTCAAAAATCTGAAACATCGTGGCAATAGTAAATCACTCTCTTGCTCATGATTAAAAATTTAGAGTTTTTCTTTCCATGTAGTTATTTTCATACTTAAAAAAAAAATAGATATTTAGTCCTTCCTATATGCATAATCTCATCTGTACTGTTGGTTTTGTTACTTTTTATTTTATAATCCTTTTATCTTATAAAATGTATTTGAAACAAATATTCACAGCAGAGAGTAAGAGTAAGTATGTTTCCCGCTTGCCTTGACACACTTCCAGCGTTTCTGCAAGGGCTTTACACCAGAAAGTTGCAAGTTCTGGCACTTGCTGAGTTAAAACAAAATGGGGAGAAAACTGTTCAGTTGCATCAAGATCAGAAAATATCAGGAAATTTAAGGAGGATCATCGCTTTGGCTGAGAAAATGTGATCTTCCATCATTAACCGTGTGGGATTCATGCTTGGTTAAAGCCGGAATAATAAGAACGGCACAGAGGAAGAAGAGATCCATCCACGCTTTTCCAGGCTCTGCAAAACTCACGCTAGTTTGGAAAGAAAGATGCTCTTAAGAATGCCACCCCAGTGGTCCTTTCTGCCTTCCTGACAAAGAGCCAGGAGGCGAGGGTTTCCACTGCGTTTTTACAGCGTGCAAAGTCACATCAGCCGTTCTCAGAGATTTTTGATGCGTGGATGTCTCCTGTCATCCCCAATCACGTTCGTACTCTTGAGCCAGGCCTATCGGAACTGAACTCTGCTGCTTTGCTGCAGGTCAGCTTTCATGGACAATTAGTGTTGTAACAGCACTTTGGTCGCAAGTTGTCGTGAGTGTTTATCATAAAGGCATCATCCCGGGGTGGATCAGCAGTGATCGGCGAGTCTTCCGCTTTCTGAAGCGTCTCCTGCTTGCCTTTTCGTGGGCGCCGGTCAGGTGACGGCTCCGCCATGCCTTCCCGGCCGCTGCCACGCAGCCCGAGGCTCTCCGGGCGCGACGCTTGCTTTTCCCCTGCTCTCCTCTCCTCGTCTTCCCTGTCGTCCCTCTCAGTAGCTGTCAGATGCCCCCGTCGCGGCGTGCTCTGACAAGAATGAAAAGAGCGATCTTCCCGCTGCTGGGCGCCGTGTCAGGATCGACACCTCGGACGTGCTTGATGCCGCGCGAGGTGCCTGGCTCCAGCAGTATGCAGAAGTAAACCAATAAATCTTCAATGTCACTCTACTTATTGCGACTTGATTGCTCTTTCTCTCCCCAAAATCACCATGGAAACAAATACTTTACTTTTATTATTTTTAGTTTTTTGCTTTGCTTTTTAAGTTCAAAACCCCACGTTCTTTAGGGATCTTCCAAATGCATTCCTGAATCTGAACCACCCTCTTTAGTTACTGGGACACAAGCTTAGCTATAAGTAATGCTACTTTCTTGCTGAACAGATGATTTTGTAATTTATTGGGTTTTTTTAAATTTTTTTTCCCATTGGAATATCACTAAGCATTTTTACAAACAAGGCCAAATAAAAGTTTTCCAATGCTGCAGATAAGTAGTATTCTCATTTTATGGTTGAATAAACCAGAAGAGTCCACTGAAGTCTTGCTCCTAGTGAAACTGGAGGGAATATAACTATTTTCAGTGCGCTCAGAATTGCATCCCGAATGATTTACCCGCAGGCAGGCAGCAAACGAGAGGAAGAGATGGAAAAGGTTGAGTGCGGTAGCCAGCCCCCACCTGCCCCACGCCGCAGCCCTGGTGCCGGCGCCCGTCAGTGAAAACGTTCTTGCTTGGCCGTAGCGAGCGGAGCGGGAGCGGGCTGCCCGCGGAGGGCAGGAGGAGGCAGGGAGAGGGCTCGCACCGCTCTCCTGGGGTCTGGGCTGGGTGCGACCTGCGCCCGGTGCCACGCGTCTCCCAGCCCTGGCTCTGCCCCTCCGCCTGCGTGCCGTTGCCGCTCGCACCGTCCCGACAGCTTCCAGTGGAGTTCATGAGACCTTGGGGAGGGGGGGGAAAGCTTTAAAAAATAAGTCTTTTTTTTTTAACTTCACAGTTGAAATGCTCTACTTTTCTATTTAAAGAATTTTCTTGTCTTCTTCTGAATGAAGAAAAGGGAATGTTTCAGCTTTTGCCTCTTACTTTTTTCTTCAGTGGTATCCGTTCAGGTGCCTTCATGTTCATGTGCCATATACAAAGATATTTATTCCTATGTCTTAATACACATGAGTAATTTTTTGGAATTTTTCTTTAATCTTACTTGTTAATAATTTTAGAATTTGATAGATTTTTTTTATAAGTGGTTCTCTATATCGGATGCTTTACTTGGCCAAATGTTACGTGCATTGGAACTGCTTTACTGCAGAGTTTTTTTTGTAAAATAGAAATGCTCACAACATTGGCTGTGTGATATGGGCACACAAAGAGCCAAAACTCATCTTTGCTCTCTCATCAGAAAAAGCAATGTTTTCTTGTCCCTGTAATATATCCGTTTGAAATTTGCAGTTCTCTGCTGAGTGAAAAAACAATTGATTATAACATTCATCATACCAAAAAAGTAGCAACACGGTAGAAGCTGTTTTGCTGCAAAATGTACGTATATGCTATATATAAAGTACTTGTGCTTGTGTACACATAGCAACATTGCATTAACAGTCTAATTTCTTAGCAAAAAAAAAAAGTTTACATTTCTCAGCACAGGTATAAAATCAGGGAATAGAATTATTTTAATGTGCATTGATTTCTAATGACACAAATCTTATGTTTTTAATGTACAGTTCTGATTTTGCAAAGAGTTTGTTTAGGTTTCCTGAACGACTCAGATGTGACCATTATAAAGGGTCACAGTATGTGAGTATCAAAAGAATGCAAAACCATCATCTGTATGTTCTTATTTGTCTTAAAGTTCTGCTTTCTTATTCGATGCTACACAGGCAGTTTATTTCCAACAGTGGCATAATTTTCCTTTCTATCCACTCGCTTTTGATGTGAAAAACAGCAAGTGTGCCTCGTTTCAGTTTGGAAGATATTGTAGAATAAAATAGACGTGTGTTAAGTAAGAAGATAATTCATTTCAGTTGTGGGGAACTGTAAAGCGTGATAAATGATTTTCCTGTACAAAATTCCCCATTTCTGAGACACTATTAGTTTTTACTTTAATTACCAGCTCCAGTAATGTTTCCTATCCATAACTGTCTACAAAATAGACTGTTGCTGAGCAGAGGGTATGGCCTGTTTACTCATCCATTGAAAAGAGTGCCTAAGTTCTACCAAGTCTTCCTTCCTTGGTCTGAACTGCCTCATGGGAGAGTGTCCTTCATTTAAATATTTAAATATTAATGTTTCATTTTACAGGCGGAAAACTTCAATGTCATTTTAAGGATGTGTAACTTTACTGGGGGATCTCTACCCGGTCACAAGAGCGGGTCTTATTTTGATTTTTCACCTTTAGAGAAGGCATTTTAGAAAAATGCTCCTGTGCTTCCATCTTGAGAAGTTTGACTTGTGTATCTTGTTTTCTTGTTGCAGAATAACAGCAGCAACAAAAACAACAGAAAGAGGCTGTCAGGGCGGTTTTCTCAAAAATGGTTTAGCTGACATTAGCCACAAATGAGCAGAGCGACACTAACTACTAATTGATTACAGTAATTACGCAGTCTTTGGCTAGTTTGTATTGGCAAACTATATATACTCCTCACATAAATGTGAACTTGCAGAATGCACGGAAAAGGTCACTCTCATTTGCATGATAGGCTTCATTAGAATATGCTAAGGACAAGACCTAGTGTTTTATGACTTCAGGTGATGAATAGCTACCATATTACTCTGCTCGCTGAAAGCATGTTTCAGTCACCTTAATTTACATGCTGTTTTTTAATGCTAAGAAAAATCTGTAGGCTGGTAGGGAACTAGCAACAGATAACAGTTTCATTTTATTATGGTTGTATTATGGGCTGTGTTTTGTTTTGCTCTTTGTTCTAAAGAGGGAGCAAACATTTTTGCGATACTTTCTTTTGAGGAGGAAAGCCTTTCTGTGATGCGCACATTTCTCACAGCAATGGTTATTTTGACCCCAAGCTACAATAAAATGCAGTTTGGTGGACAAGGCTTTGTGGTTTTACCCCCTAAATATATGTATTAAAAATAAAGAAAAGTTTTTCCTTTGAACATGGGGACTAAGGTAGGAAAGCAGTTGACTAAATCTTTAAAACAGGAAAGTCCTTCTTTATGTAAAGATTTTTTCCAGCGAGGATAGGAAATGCAGGGTGTTTTATTTCCAGACTGACTTCAGTGTCCATGTGTAATGAAAGAAAAAGAAGTGAGACAAGAAGTGCGTTTCTAATACGAAATATAAAGGTTGCTTTCACAGCGATGGAAATCTGATATCCTACCAGATAGTAGTTGTTTCATTTAACTGCAGTTCTTCTTACAATTCCCATTGTAAAATGGGCAGTGAGGGTTCTCCTTCTAACGTTATTTGTATATTGTAACACATTCGAACATGGGGTTAATGTTTTCAGATATGTAGCTTTTTTTAAAGTTTCTCGGATTGCAAAAGGTACTTCTTGGAGTAAAACTGGGTAGAAAATAAAAAAGTGGACAGTTTTGTTATAAATTGCAGTTTTGTAATAAAATTGTACAATGAGCTTGCACAAGCTTTTTAAAATATCATTGCTGCCACTGAACAGGTCTGTAATTTATTTATTCAGGAATCTTAGAGGCATTTTTGATTTATTTGTTTTTAGAGAAGTTTTGTTAAGCAAGATAATGAGCAGAGCTGGTGTTAATCATTTACTATGCAACTCTGAAAAATGAAAATTTTGCATATCTTTAGCACTGTTGGGGAAAATAAATTCACTCGTAATGCTAATGGTCTATTGGTATAATTTTTAAAAAATGTTATCTGTTACTCTGGAGAAATTCAATACATTCATATGTTATGCTAAAAGCTAAACTAATCAATATATAATTATACATCCATATGTACATATGTATTGAGTAATAAGAAGTATTTGTTATCTGTAAAGATGAAAAATGAATTTGATGGTGGTCACTGCCATAGGTGACTACATATTTGTTTATGAATAGCCCTTCAGGTGAATATATTCCTCATCTATGCACAATACAAAGTTTACTTTTTAGAACAGACTCTCAAGAATACCGAATGAGTTTGATCTCATTCCAGCTGGCCAGGGGTTTACAAATACAGCACAAGTTGCCATGGCCTTTGCTGAATAATATTTATGTTAAGGATTTACTGTAACAGTTAAATTAGTGTAGGATTTAGTGTAACTAATTTAGAGAATTTAAAGATTAGATGCCCTTTAACTTGTCTCTGTTTATACAGCTCAGAATTGCGATGTGTTCTGCCTGGCATGCAGTCTGCTGATTTCTAGGATTACTATTTTCTATTTTTCAGTTTCCTGCTGAACAACTATACTATTCTGTATCAGATTGTCTCTGAAGCCTTAGCAGGTGTTCTTCATGTGTGTCTGTATGGGTCTGGTGTGACTACTCCTCTGACAGATAAAACTGACTTTGGGTACCAGATGCTGACTGAAGGACTGCAAAAACTTTGGAGCCTATCAGTTTCTGGTTACATCTGGTCATCTCTCTCTCCCTTTTTTTTAATCAATTGGTTCTCAGGAACAAATACCCATTACTTCCCTGGGAACTAATGGAATTAGTGACCTTCGGCTTTTGGATCATGGGGAAACTTTTAGTTGTACAAGGTGCCAAGGTTGGTTTGGGACTTTGCTGCTGCAGAAAAGGACTATGTATTTTTTTACCTGTTAAGCATTCACCACTGAATGACAGAAGATGGAGAAACAACAAACTATCAGGAACTTGACTTTATATATAAAATTTAATAATCTGTTTAAAAAAAAATTAGGGAAGGTGTGATCTGAGGAAGAGAGGTGAATCTTAGTACATGTGTTTTCTAATCGTAGCCTCTGTTCTTCAGAAATGTTGTAAAGGATAGGAGACTTTTTCGGCACTGTCAATAACCCAGGTCATTTCTGAATCATGCACATGCGCTGTCATTTGCCTATCAAGGAGAGATGAACCTCCAGTATAAATGAGAGGTCTTAGACTTAAACGTATGTCAGTGGACCATATACTGCTGTAGGTGATGCTACTGGCCACTTTCCCTATCACTACTTTCTTGTAATGAAATGTGTGACCAAGCAATATTCTCTTCTTTCCATGCTATGGGGTTGATTGGTTTGTTTGGTTTTCCCCAGCCACTAAAACTACTTCATTTTAATCAATGAGCATTTGCAAAGATTGACCAGAAATTCATCTTTGCATCTGAGAATCATGATTTCCCTCTGAGTAGGATTGAGAGATGGGTGCAGACTTGCAAAATCTTTTGAGGTGTACAGATAAGGAATATCTCCAGTTCAAGGGAGAAGTAAAAAAGGGAGTAACAGAAAAGTGACAATGAGCAGACCAAGGAGGAAAAAAGGTTCCTGCCAAATTAAATTAGAATATTGAAAGTATGGAATATAGACAAGACTTCAGAAAAGAACTAGAAATTTTGTCACTGACAATCTATTTTTCTTTTTTTTTTTTTTTCCTCTCCTCGCCATTCATTTCTATTCCTTTTTCCTTGAAAGAAAGTAAGATGGGGCTTTTTATGGAGCTTTTTTATTTTTCATACTTGAAATATGCTTATGCTTAAATAGCACTGGAACAAGCATTTGAAATCCAAGGAGGGTGGGTCATGTCCTTTTAGACCTCCTTCTCCAGGAACATGCATGGCTTGACTAAGATTTTCTGATCTCTGATATGGTGAAAGAGAAAGGAAAGGAGAAGGGTACTGTATTTCTGAAACAATTTTTAGCACCTTTAGTAGAAACAAGTCCCATGAAGCCTGGTGACTTCTGAAATATTCTGCCACTGTCAGCATGATCCTCCATCATTGAGGTCGGTAATAAATGTGACTGTTTCTTTACTATGGGCTAAATTCCAGGCTGTGTTGTTACTCTATACTGCACTCCATTTCTTGTCCTTGTTGTTATGCTCATTTATGCCAGAAATGGAATCCGGTTTGACAGCTATCACTACAAGTGCCTGTGGACATCACATACAAGCCAAATGCTAGATGGTGATAAATATGTTATGATTAGACCTTGGTATCTAGATCATATATACTGTAGTGAAACTAACACTTGTTTGCTCTCTTCTTCAGGAAGTAGGGTTGCATTAATTTACTGCTACATTGGAAACAAAAATATCTTTTAAAAATAAATATTTTCAGTTTAATTTGACTTGTCGCTAGAATGAAATGCATCCTTTCTGAATGTTTTACTTTTAGTGATGTAGCTACAAAAAAGTGAGAAGAAATGCTTTGTTCCTGCCTAACAAAGTGATAAGAAAAAGCAGAATTCTTTGGCAACCACAGGTATAAGAGCTACAGACCTACGCAGCAAATTATATGAAGAATGCTGAAAAAAGGAATCTCATTTTAACCTGAAAAATACTCAGAAGGATTTGCTTGTTCACTTCTGACAGTGCACGCTAGCCCTTCTTCCCCTTCGGCACAGACTCTATGAAAAGCACGGGCAAAGAGGTGCAGGTGGTGTTGGTCCCTTCTCTGCTCAGAGTTGTATCCCAGAACAGGGAAGAGTGCGGTAGTGAGGCATCCTGTTCTAAACATCTCCTGCAGAGGGGATCCAGGGAGAAGTTGATAGCATTTAGTGAAACAACCCTTCTGAGGTGGTGAAACAACCCTTCTGAGGTGGAGTTCTTGAGCGGTAACGCTGGCCCTCCTGCAGGCAGGTTCGTCTCCAGCACGGCTGATGGGGACGTGACAAGGCCAGTTAACAAGGACAAACTGGATGTCCAGTGTGTAATGGGGTATTGTTGTACCAGCCTCACCCTTAGGCACAGCCATTGTAGCACGTCTAGCAAATCTGGGGGTTAACTGGTGCTGTAACTAAGTGCAACGTTCCTCTTCTCCAGACTGGTGGGATTTATTAGGAAAAAATGGCAGTCTCGGCTGTGTAAAAGCGTTTGTCACTCACATGCTTCATTTACGTAATGCCGTGATAAAAGAGACTTAATAGCTATTGAGTCTGAAGTTTGTTATCAGCGCCATGTATACTAACTTGTACTTTACCTTCCTCCATAACCCCTGATTACAGGCAGTAATATTAGGTAATTACTCTCACTAGCCTTAAAAGTACTTACGGCTTTACAAAATATACTAATTTTCATCAGGGCTGTTAAAACGTATTTCTTGAAAAGTAAGACGTCTTTTTAGCGTGAGTGATGGTAAATTCTGAGTGAGTTGTCAGTACTGTTAAGATTTGTGAAGTTCTCTAATAGGTATTCAAGAAGGTAGCTTCAATGCCAGGTAATATCTGTGTTCTGAAATGTTATGAAAGGGGTTTTTCATACCTCTGTTTGTACTTGGCACTGTTCAGATTTGATTTGCAAATTGTGTGTATCTTTTTTTGCATTGGTTTTAATTTTGAATGACTATATCAAAACTGTTGAAGTCACCTTATTCCGAATGATTGTACTTTTGCTATTGAACTAAGATAAAGGCTTGCAGTTGGTGGGTCTGCTGCCCATCCCCCCCAACCCCCCCCCCCCAAAAAAAACCCACCAAACAAACAACAACCCCACCCCAAAAAAAACCCAAAACCCAACCAAAACAAAACAACAAACTAACAAATAGGAAAAGAAAATCCAGATTTTTTTTACTCTGGACAAGGAGATAGAAATCTGGTTATGTCTTGAGGCTTTCTAGGCAGTAGCCCTAGTCAGACTGCATTAGATGTATATTGTACTCATATTTCCAAGTGGAATTTCCTAGATGGATGTACAGGAGTCTAAAGCATAATGAGATCTAAATTAAAAAGATAACAGGATGCTCTCAGCACCCCATTGAACCTGGGTAGCTGTGAGAAGTGAGAATTTCTTTCAGATACCATGTAAAAATGGGGGTTGTAGGAGAGAATTTAGCCAGGGATATTGTAATAGGATGCTAATTTCTTCCACATCTGTTGTCTTTTAACATCTCCTAAAGGTGCTTGCAGTATTGGAGTTCTTCCCATGAATGGCTCTTCCAGTATTGTGTAAGCAGACAGGGTCAGGTAATGAACACAAAAAAGGCTACTTTAGATCTAGTTTCACAAAAGCTCTCCTTGTGAACGTAAGTATGTTGACATTATCAGCAGACACGTGTCCATTTTGTATTGCAGGAATGTGCAAGTTCAAAGAGGCAGAAAAGTGTGATAAGAAAACCTGGCATGAACAACCAGATTCCACTGATGCATGAACACAAACACACACCAGGTCACAGATACACAAAATTCTGAGGCAAAAATAAAATAGCTTCTTGGCAGATCTTTTTCACACTTAAGTGGCTAATTGCCCAACCTGACACTGGCACTGGCAGCATTACAGAGATAATATTTTTTAGAGGGTGAACAATTCCTCAGCAATGTCTCTGATATCCTTCATATGAATATCCTTTTCTTTAACAGCAGGCATAGAAGTTTAGCCATTCTTTTTAAGATCAACATGTATTTCTGTTCAGTACAAGGAAAAAAATGTACATTGAAAGCTTCTTTGTCTGGTTGAAGTAAGTACAGAAGACAGAGTATGTGTGTTAAGCCCCATAATTTCCTGTTTTTGTAGGATCC
This sequence comes from Aramus guarauna, assembly GCA_013400195.1. Taxonomy (NCBI): domain Eukaryota; kingdom Metazoa; phylum Chordata; class Aves; order Gruiformes; family Aramidae; genus Aramus; species Aramus guarauna. The sequence continues at coordinate 312,755 of VXBL01010524.1, read as the reverse complement.
ATTTTGAAAACTTCCGTGCAGTAACTGAGCAAAGAGGTCTGGGGACTTTCTAACATGACTATTCTGTATCGTGGAGATTTAAATAAAAAATGTAAGGTATTTCTCTTTTTGTCATTACTGTTGGAATGCAGTAGCATGACAAGCTGGTGATGGGTTAAGGGATCAGCTTATAGAAATTTATCGTTCAGGGGGCTGAATGGCTCAGGGGATTAGTAATTGGATACAAATCCTGTCACCTCCAGACTGTCTGTTCACATGCAGCTCATCTTGATACTGACCACAAGTTGTTACTGTCTGATGATTTTTCTGATAGCTTCTCTTTTAAAAGTTTGGTTTTTCTTACTCCAATGAACGTCTTCATCAGAAATGGCACTGATGTTTGTTGTCACATTGGAAAAAAAAATCACAATTGTAAGGGCATAGAAAATGAACTTTAAATAATAGCGACTAAAATTAAAATTGGTGGGAAAATAGAGGGATATTAAGAATTACAGACCAGTGAACTGTAAGTGCTGGGTAAATTGAAGTTATATTTTAGAATACAACTCTAAAACACAGTCATAATGCCAAGGCAACACAGTGTTGCAAAGGAAAAATACTTCCAAATATTTATACATGCATGCAGGCTACTTCTTGTAAGGCAGCGAGCAAATATAGATAGTCTGGCTAGCCATGGATCCTTTAAAAATTCCTTTCTCACAGGAGAATAAATACCTACCTAACTGTGGCTTTAGAGTTTTGTTATGGATTAGGGATTGATAAAAGAGAAACTTTTCAGAATTAAGTGTGTCATATCACAAAACATGCGATGGGCATACTACAGCCGATGCAATACTGTTTAAAAAAGAAAAAAAAAAAAAAAAAAAAGGAAAAATCTCTGAGACATTGTTATTTAATTGCCAGTACCATTATGAGATTGTTCCACTGAGGCAGTTTGTCCATTTCATAATGTCTTACCCTGCACTGATCAAGCTGCATCTTTGATATTTTATTTTTAAGGATAAGAAATGAGTCCTACAAATTATGTATTTGACAGATATGTCATCTAGTCAAAAGAAGGGAATTCCTTTTTCTTCTCAAAGCAATTTTCTGTTGTTGGACTCTCCAAAGGATGAGATCGATATGTCACTGTGCTTCATAAGAATTTCTCTTGTTGAACTCATGCAGAAGACAAGCGCTTGTTGAAAATTTATTGGCAGAGAAATTGATGTCGCTTATATTTAACTGGACTTTCCATACAGTTTAGGCCCTCGTTATGTGAGGTTCTGTGCGTCCTCCAGTTCTCTTGTTGACTTTTCAGGACTGTAAGGGAGGTGCTCAGCTTTGAGCAGAATGGAAACCTTTGTTGAAATTTTTTTCGGCTCTTCAACTGCAGGTCACACTTAAAAAGCACTAATAAAGAAAGGCTTGCATAGGTAAATTCTCAGAAATGTAGGGTAACATCTGTGCTCAGTAACATTTTTAAGGCTCCACATGTGGTAGAGGTCTTGTCATGTGAAGCACAGGGTACCTGCAGCACTGTCCCTCTCAAGAAGGAACTAAATTGCACCATACCACATTAGAGATGTTCAACTCTTGCTCAGTCAGTGGTCTGAAAAATATTATTTCAAGACCTCTATTTATGATAAATTTGAAAACATTTCAGTAAAATTAAAAAAAGATTTTTTTTGAGGATTCTGGGAGCTGGTATTTATTGGAAATCGTACTGGCTGTACAAAAAAGACAGTTGCTTTTTATTTTTAGGTAGAAATTTTAAATGAAACTAAATGAAGTTTAATGGCTTATAACATTGCATGAATTTGTCAAAACTGATCAGCTGGATTGCTACACAATGAATACTGAAAATGTTCTGGTTTTTAGGCTTATAATAGCCTACAGCCATTCAAAAGTCAAAATGTTATTTGATGATTTCAGAATGTTAATGAAATTATTATTAATAGCACATATATTAATCTTAATGATACATGCAAATATGGGTAAATGTAAAGCTCTGTTGACACCAAAAATATTCTACTGCTGAAAGTAAATCTGGGGTTAAATTTCAATGATCGAGCATAAAACAATCTGCTCTAAGTGCATCACTAAAAAAAATTTCTGATGAAGTTTAAAAATGTAGACAGGCTCAGTAGATTGGGAGTGTTTGTTAGTGAAAAAAAAAATTGAAAAGGAAAGTATGATTATATCTGCTTTAAAATTAGCAGAAAATAGTAACAGACTGCTCTGATTAAGTAAAAAGATGTAAAAGGCTTTGCTTCATTGTTATCTTGATTTGATATATTATCATATCTAATAAATGTATAAGTGGGGAGGGGTGAGGGGGAAGGGTAGTAGCATATATCATTTTCCACTGTGGATTCATTTGAGTAATAATTTGATTTGACTGGCTTGATTTTTGGTTTTGTGCTTTCTGTTCTTTAAGTTAAAATGATCCTGTTGTTGAATGCAGGTAATTTTTTTTTTTTTTTTTTCCTGTTTGGTGGTGTTAATCAAGCCATAATATGGTTTTCATGGTTGCTGTCTTTAACGGCAGGACACTTTTTTAGGAAGGCAGCAGGTTTATGTCTAGGGAAGGTAGAAAATTCTTGTCTGTAGTTATATGTAGTAAACAGCATAATACATTTTTTTTTAATATATTTTAATATCTATCTTTGACAAGCTAAATTTTGCTAGTAGGATGTGATCTCTATATTGCAATATGAAAAAGAGAGAGTGAACTTTATTATATCGGAGCATTTCATGGCATTTTACCTGTTGAGGGCCCTGTAGAGCCAGAAGTATAGTACGGTGACTTGACTAAGTGACAGGCAGTAGCAGCCGTGGTGTCACTGTGTATTATCACCTCATGCTAGCTGGAAGCACTCCCTGAAGCCGATCTAGGTTGTATAGTCCTAGATGAGGTCTTCATGGGTGCTGACCATAAAAAGTTCATCAAAGTAATGAGGCGAGGCGAGAGCTTGGCGCTCATGGGCAGAGCTCAGCACCAAGGAGTGTGAACCGGCTCCAGCTGTGACAATAAAACAGCAGGTGGCTGCTGTCATTAGGGGTGGCAGATGAGGCAGGGGACTAACATTCAGCCCACAAAACTCTCATTTGTTAGCCATCGCCACTGTACCATGCAAAATAGCTTCCATCTCAGTCAATTTTACTTTGCAAAATATTACACAGTCGCCATAAGAAAATTAGAGCCTTGGGTTTACAGGTTCCTTGGATTTTATTATCAGAAAACTCTGCACTGTCAGGTTATGTGGAAAATTGGACTTTTTTTTTTTTTTTTTTCCTCCCCTGAACAGTTTGAGGATCTTTACAGTAATTTTATAATAGGGCATTTCCACCCAGGCATGTGTTTATTGGTTAATATTTTGGACTATTTTGTGTGTAACTCTTTATGAAATCAATCCATCAATCCATTTGGCTATGTGTTGCACATAACATTGACTAGTATTCAGTACTATGAAAGTTGCACATTGATTAGACTTTCTCTCTCCAGGTTTGTCCAGATTCAGACATTTCATGCCATTAATCATTGTTTTGGGCATTCTGCTAATCTGAAAAATTGTCAAGAAACATAACAGCCCTTTGACTTTTTGTTTGCTTATTTCCATTTATAACAAATGAAAAAACATCTTGTACGTATTTAATCTTTGTGGAGAATCATTTAAACTGCCTAAAATTTGAGGCCTTTCTTGGCTGAAAACCGTCCCAGGACAGCTCAGCCCCCCGATGGGTAAAGTGCAACGAGCCCTGTGGCACGTGGGTCGTGCGAGTCAAACAGCGGGGAGCTGCGTTTGCTCCGAAGTGAGAGCCGTGGGACTTGCGTCATGTTACAAAGCTAAGCAGGGAGTTGCGTGTCGGTGGTTACGTACTCGCTTCCATAGCTGCAAGCGACCTTTGGGAAATACGGTGTTTGCAGGTGGTCATTTGGACACGTGTTTTTGTGCCCACATCTCAGTTGTGAACGCATTTATTAAATTTCAGTGCTCTAGCAGGAATACATTCATGAAAATCAAAATGTGATGCAATACTGAATAAAATGCAGGAATAGCGCATGTGTTGGTACCTGTATCACCTGTGCTGTTAGGTTCCCGTCTCGCCAAAAGTGAGCCTATGGGCTGCCATTGTTTCAGGCTAGCACTTGAGATAAGGCTTTATGAAGGTGTGGTCACAAGGACAGCAAGGATCAGACAAGGAAAAGCCCTATAATTTGAAGCTTCATTTCAGAAAGACACTGAGACTGAAAATAATTTTTCTTTTAGAGAGACATGGTTTATGTCCCTTTATAGGGCCAGGTTGTCACTTTGTATATAAGAACAGAAGTTCTGTAATTTACCCAGTTAGTAACATACCTCAGAAACTTGGTTGGCAAGCTCAGAAAAAACTGCATTCCTTTTAATGCATCTTTTCAGATAATTCATCAATTCTCCTTTCTTTTTTAGATAACATGTTATATGCTTTGGTTTTCAACAAAACTGATTTCTCCTTCACCTGTTTGTTCATATGTACTCTCAGTATGCATATGGAAGTCTATCTAGGCCTGTGAGATCAAAGATGTGAAAGATGTGTTTTTCTTAGTTCCATTGGGCACCTATGTAGTTCCCATCTCTCCCATGCTTGATTTGTGGCCAAAAATGGTCAGAGTTCATCACAACTGCTAGCTAGGCTTGGAATATTCTTTGCCAGAGAACATTTTCTGCTGTGTCACACTTCCCATCTTGATGACCGTACTGATTTGTCTGATCTATATTCCTTTGGTTTTCCCAGACTGATAACAGTCTTCATACCTCGTGCATGCAGCATCCGTACTGGACTCTGCAAGAATGGCTTTTTTGTGTAAAGCTTCCTAATTGCAGTGGGGGTTTTAATTGTCAGTATTTCTTCAATAACAATTACATCTCAGGTGAATACTCTGTTCATCCCTGCAGTCCTGGCTTTGGACTTCTGTGTCTGAAGTGAGTCCTGCTGGACATCACAGGCAAATCTAAGAAACACCAGACTTTGCACTTGGCAGCTTTAGTGATGAGTAATTCTCCTGCGAAGTCTGTGATTGAAGTGGTGAGAGGTGTTAGCGTTTGCTTGCGGGACAAGTGGAGTATGGCCACTGTTACCACCTGGAATTCTCATTTGGATACACTTCCATGGTGCTCTTAATATCATCTGCACACTCTACATTCAGTGCCATAATTTGAGAGAGATTTCTAAGTCTGTAGTACTTGTGGAGTGCATAAGAGCCTGTCTGGTCTGTGTATCATGGTTCCCTCTAACAACAGTCCCTGTTACTTTCTTCAGCCAATGTCCTCCCCCTTCAGTGGGAGGGGGAAGAACTTGTTGCAACTCTCAGCTTTTGGGGAGAGTTGAGGATGGCTGTGATGGGAATATCTGGAGAGATTGAGATGCCAGTTGAGATTGAAAACTCCAAGCTTTTAGCTATGCTCAACTACTAATGAAGATGTCTTTTAACAATGAAAAATCAGCCATTAATCAAACATACTAGCCAGGTGTTAGGCATACGAATATGGTTGGTCTGATGCCGCAGCGTTTGCTGGTTCTTCATCTCTGAGGTAGCAATGGCCAGGCTTGAGAGTCCTTGGACGAGGAAAGCCAGAAACAAGGTGCATGTCCCCTTTTTTCCCCTGTGCTCCAAACACGTGTGTAAAAGTACCAGATGCATTTTTGTAGATTGAAAGCAATCTGATCCAAAGGATTACCTTGTTTTTTTTCCTTGGCTGGAACCAGTCTGTTGATTTGACCAAACTGTCGTTAGAGGTTCATCCGTGTGGATGGTACATCTGATGGCTACAGATTAGGTCCTGCTGTCATTATCTTACTATTTTTATGTCATTGCAGCTACTTTGGCAAACAGATATTCTGAAGTATTTTGCTTTCTACCTTAAGTCAAACAGTCTTGTGGAATGCCTGGATATAAGACAAAAAGGATATGTTTTACAGCTGAATTTAACTCTCAGGAATAAACAAATCAACCAGCACTTGCTTTTCTATGTCAAGCAAAGACCTAGGGCAAGATTCTCACTACTCTCACAGATCAAGCAGACTGCAGAGTCTTAGCTCCAGCCGCCATCTATCACCAGCAGCGTTTTCAAATTGTGGGTAAATTGTCAATAAAAATTGTGTATGCCTTCTGATTGTGTATGACTTCTGAGCAGTTCAGTCATCAGATAGTGACCAATTTATTCATCTCATTCCTTTCTTTGTACCTCGCAACTTTGCAAAAGACCACAGGCAGTATAGCTGCTGAATTGACTGAGTTATATATGGTGGCACTGCTACTGCAGGCCCTATGTGCTTTCTAGCCCGCAATCAACTATCTTTAGATTTGTTTTGATTTCCTTTAAAGACAGGCAAGAGTAGATTCTTTTGATGATGAGGATTTTACTCTTAGGAAGAGCTATCTTGTAGAAGCTCTGTGTAAACCTAGTAATTCGGTCTGTGGTGCAATTTCTGAGCAGTTAGGAAGAAGCTACAACATCAGAAATTACTTTTTGTTCAGGAAGAACAATAGGTTAAAATGAAGTATATTTGCTTAGCTCTATTCATTTTAATTTTAAGTAGAAACTCATTGAAACATCCGTATCTTGAGATAGGTTTACAGGCTGTTTCTTGCCCTTTCAATATGCATAGACTTTGCTCCTTAGAATCTCTTTACAAACTGTCTGCAGAAGATCAGATATTTTGAAACTCCTCTCAGGGCACTTGGAGCTGTGGTTCACCTGACTTTCCCAAAAGGTTGAATCTACTTTGAAGAACTTCCCACTTCAAACGTTAGTCTGTTCGTCTCACTGTATCTTTCCAGATGCAAGATGATGGTATGTGGAACAGATACCTATGACATGAAATTCTGTATCTGAAGTCCTAAGCATGCTAGGAAAAGGACTGGATCACAAGTAGGGAGACAGACCACTGTCCAAAGAAAGGGATGGAATAGAAAAGGGAGGGACCAGAGTTATGGGGATGTCAAATATACATATTGTGAGAAAAGAGAAGATGTAAGCCATTTCTCAGTGGCAAGGTTGGTCGACGTTCTTTTGGATCACGATTCTTATAGGTGTAAACCTTCATTTACATTTAATGCATCCCTGCAGCCCCTTTGAGGGTAACAAGTATGTTCTCTGGTGGTGTCACGTTTCTGGATGTTGCTGTAAGGCACTCCCAGCACCGAGCCTAAGGTTGCATTTCAGAATTTAGGTAAAGAGTTTCTGCGTTGTGGTAGACTGAGAGGTTGATAGCGGCGCCACAGAAAGCACATTGTGATTCTGTCTCTTTTTTTTCCTGTCTTTTTTTTTTTTTTTTAAGTACATTGTGCAGCTGTTAGATTACCAAACACCTGTTAGAGGTGACAGTTACAGATGTTTGATAACCAATGAAAATTAATAGAACATGTGATTCTTTTAGCTTAGAAGTGATTTGCTAAGGTGTGTTTAGAAATGTAATTACATACTGCTGCTGTCTACCATTATCACTTAACATTCATTAACTCCTCTGAATATTGAAACAAACATTTCTTGTAGCAGCACTAATTTTCTCATATATTTGTAAGGTGATTTCCTGACAGAGTGAACACCTTCTGACTTTAAAGTTTTTGCCACTGTTCAGCTATTTTTAGTCTGCTCATTAAGCAAACAAAATAAGGAGAGCGCCATTTGTTTAGTTACAGTTATCAGTTTAGCAATATAATGTATAATAAACAATCTCCTATTTATTTCATTTTTTATTAGCCAGTTTTCTTTTTTTTACTCCATGACATAATTGTGGATATTTAGATAGACAGTAGATCAATTCACATGCAGTAGGAAAAATCAGGTTTAAAACAACAAAAAAATATTTTATAACATTTTATTTTGTTTGAGAAGAATACCCAGCAGCATATTGTTGAAGTAGATTATTATTTTTAGTAATGGTGCATGAACAACTTCAGTTTCATTTCGAAGCATAGGTGCTTGGGGAGAATTAAACGGTATGCATTTCCTAAAATTGATTGCATTTTGTTGGGGTATTTTTGGTCTGACCTGTTTCGCTGGTCATTAATTTTTAGTCTGTCCATAAATGATATTTTGCTGTGAATTTTAGAGCCTTCCTAATTCCTGCTGTTTGGGTGGGTGGGTGCGGTGAGAGGATGCTGCCACTTGAAACTCTCCGTTGTTCATTTAATATGTGATGGGGTACTGTAGGGCAAGATCCACTTCTTGTTTTCAGAGAAATCCTCTACTTTGAGCTGACGAGTATTCCCCTTGGTTTGCATGCTGTTATGCCTTGAAACAGCAGACACGACCTTCTGGTGGTGTTTTATTACGGTATTATGAAATGGATAATGCTTTGGGCCCTGTTCTGTCACTTTTTATGCTTGCACATCTGAAAATGTATTGGCGGTGTTTTATATGGTCCAAACTATACTTCCTATGTATAATATCATGCTGTGTCATTTACTGAGATATTTGTCCGTGCACTAATGTTTAATTGTGTCATCCAGCCTATATGCTATGAGCCACACGGTAAGATTCTTTTGAAGTAACCAAGTCTCATTTTCAGCAGAGAGTTACGCGCTGGAGAGTGCAATGGCTTTCTGCCTCCTTTAAGGAGGCAAAGCGCGCGGTCTCTGGAAACCGTTGTCAGTGCACGTAAACTGCACCATATTCACTGTGTGCCGTGTGAGAGGCTTTTTATGTACCTGCAAATCTAAAAGTTCCCAGTTGCACTCTTTCCTCTCACCTTTATGTTAATAACAGTTACCACTGTCTGGACTTGGCTTGCTCATGCATCTGCTATTGAAGGGTGCTTTTTGTATTTCAAAAAAAAACCCACCACAAAACCCCCAAACCAATAAAATTCAGAATGGACCTATAGCTAACTTACCTTTCTGATTTTGTTACAAAATAAGAACTTCAGGTGAGGTACACAATAACAAATATGCGAGTTCCCTCATGGGGAAGAAATGATGTAAATACTGCCAGTGTATTCCTCTTTTGCCACAGTCCTTGCAACGACAGACTAAATTTCTGTCCTGGATGGTTTACATTGTAACATACAACTCTTAAAAGGGGCATGGTGAGAGAACTCGGCAACTTTGGATGGCAAGATCTCTCCAAGTCAGCTTGAGTGGAAGTAGAGGAAGTTTTCTGTTTTATTTAGTTTTCTTTTCCCTTGTAGCCAGGTCTCTTCTGCCAGAATATGTAAAAGGAGGTAATTGCGCCCATTACCTTATGGCCATGTGGCTAATAATTCTTTCGTATCTTGAGGGATGCAGATTGGTGGCAGAAAGCAACAAGATTATGTTGAGGGATTTCTCTCTCTTCTGGGTGATAGATGCAGGAATATGCAGGAACAACACAGTCGATTGATTGATAGTGCGCAACTCATCCATAATGATCTGTCTGATACAGCAGTAAATTATTCTTGAGATTGATGCAGGTCATTGAACAGCACATTGACAATCCTGCTGTCTGTCATCCTGTTCAAAGCAAGTCAGGAATGGTAGCTGCTGTGATACTCAAGTCTACCTTGGGTGCAAGCTGTGTACAGGTGTTGCACTAATATAAATTGTTGTCTTCTCCCTTCTTTCTTTCTTGTTGGGCACCTTGGCTTCATTGCTGCCTCATTCCAAGTGACAGTAAAAATGAGATGAGATGTAGTTTTAGAAGAGATGGTTATAGTCTGTTGCACTTATGATTGCATACTGACATAAAATTAATTTTTGAAAATGTTGGATTTTGAACTCCAGCAACAAAACATCTCCATGGCAAAGCTGAAAAGTTAATAAATAATTAAGAAACATACCTAGTTGTTGCATGGAAAATTGTAAAAATACGCACCTTCAAACTTAAGGCAGAAAGGATAATCTCAGAAATTTACAACTTGCATTAGTCTTTAGATTCCATCAATTACCATGATATTCTTGCCGTGTTGCTCTGGTTCTTGTCTTGTTAGTGATGGCAAAGCTGTCCTCATTTGCCTCTTTTGGCTTCTCTTTTCAAGAGAAAAAGGTTGCGTTTTCCAGTCTGCCAGGTTCCTTGCACATGAAGATGAGAAGGAAGGAGCCACATATGCCAAATTTATGCATTTTACTTTCCAGTTTAATTACGAGTGTGAGTGAGGGTGGAGCATAAAATAGCCATATCCTTCTTTAACACATGGGGTCAGCAGGGAGTATAAGGCAGTGGGTCACAGTGCTCTGAACATTGCAGACTGGGTGATTACGCATGACTTGTTAACCTTCTGAAATGTTATTGATTTTTTTTTTTTTATTATTTTACTTTAACTTAAGAAGAATAACCACAACTGTTAGCTGGAAGTAATAAGACCTGCTTCATTTGGCTGCTAAATGAGTCAGCAGAAAACCCCAGCTTTCCTATGCAGGGTTCTAGGACTTGACGTCCTGTCACAGAGGGCATGAAGTTTTTCAGATATTTGGATGTTTTCCACACTAGACTTCGCCCTGCCAGATATTTACTTGAACCTGACATCTTGTCACAAAGGGCATGAAGCCTTTCAGACTACTGGATATCTTCCACACCAGGCTCTGCCCTGCCAGATACTTTCTTTTAAATTGAGTCCCTTGCGCGCAGTCATGCAAGAGAGTTATCAGCGCCCCAGCCTGGACCCTTCAAAAATCAGCAAACATCCATGAATGATGGACTTGAAGAAATTCCCAGGAATTTAGACTTTTGATGCATGGAAACAGAGATTACTTGTTCATAGAAAACCATTGCTTTCTGGGCAGTTCTGTGTTTTCCCCTACGCTCTTGTTCCTGAAGCTGACCTGCTGAATACAAGACCCTGACAGACAGATGAGATTTTGGTAGCAACTTTTTACGTAATTTTGAGACTTAAAAAACTTAAACAGTCTATACAACTTAAAAAAAACCCTTTAGGTACTATTTGACTAAGTGCTTATTTGAATATATGAAGTTCTACTTTTATGTGTACAAATCCAAAGTATCTGCAAAAATCTGTAATTACAAATTTTATTGAATGTTCTGAAATACATATGGGTCACAATATTCCTTGAGAAACTGTGCTATTTCTTTCTCCTACTAATTGATACATCTGTTGGCATCACTCCATGTGAAATTAGGGTTTGCAGTGTATTTCAAGATGTGGTAAAGAACAAGAGCACTTCATTCAGGTAGTAAGAACCATTGAGTCCATGTAGTTATTTACTTACTTGAACGTACTGTCCTCATTCTTGGCATGATCCAAGGAGCTTGCCTTGATTTTCTGGTTTCTTGCCTCAGGTGAAGATAAGGGATAGAAATTCAAGCACAGATCATGGAAAACAAAAACTGATGCAGACAGGATAATATATTATTTCCTCATTGTGATGGTGTATAAAAGTTTAAGAGATCCTTTTTCTTGTTATTGCTTGAAGCTGTCGGATCTCCTATATTCTCCAAAATGTTAAACCATTCTGACCTGAGTGCCTGAAACCTATGGTAAAACCAAGTACTAAATATTAATAATTCTAAAATAATAGCATTCTATTCTGCTTTTTGGTTGTTGGTTTGTTTTGTTTTGTTTTGGTGTGTTGTGTTGTGTTTGTTTTGTTGTGGTGGTTTGGTTGTTGTTTTTTTTAAAATGGTTTTCAAGGAGCTTTTTAAAGCATCCTGTATACTTGGGGCCTGCACATGTCATGCAATAGCTTGCCTGTATTCTCAGAGTTAAATTCACGTATAAAGAGGTTCTGGACAATTTAAAGGAGGTGTAAGGGGTATTGAGAATATCAATAAAGGGTAGATATTCATTGTCCTGGACTTTTCTGTCGTCATTGAACATTGTTGTCTGTAAGATAAATTCTCCAGGAGCAGTTGCAGAGAGCAATGTATCCACTGAGAAATGATTTAAAAGTGCTCTTCAACTGCTGGATTCCTTGTTTGTAGAGTCCCACAAAAATAAATTCTTGTGCTGGTCCTCCTCAGCAGTTATGTGCAGTTACAAGAGGACTGGTCTGTTGACGTGGCTTCAAGAGACTTTCTGGGAGAGGTAAGACGTAGCTCCTTCCTTGGAACTAGGCCAAGGCTGAGCACTTGGTCAACACTCAGGAATTGACAGAGTTCATAACTTTATGGTCCAGAATGCTCATTTTGGTTTGTGCATGTTTGGTTTTTTAACTCGGCTTTTCACTAACACAGTGAAGTACATATTGAAAAGAAAAAAACTATTATAGATTCAAAACCTAATAAAACCTAGAATCTTTTGCCCTCTCAAAACAAGACACTTCACAGAGCACAATTCTCTCTGGGCAGAGGAAATGAGAGAACAGACAATACATGACAAATTGTTCATATTCCTTGGGTACTGTGATGATAAACATTGTACATGCTGAAGGACTCGTATTACACTAGACTAAAAAGTGGAAGTAAAGATTGTCCAGTATGTTTCTTTATTCCCTGAATTAGAAGTCCTTTTGTTTCTTTTGTACATTAAGATGTGCTTTTATAACTGAAGACAAGTCTGTAGAGGCTCCTAAACCAGTTACAGACATTCTCAGGGTGAGTCTAAGCACTGAAGACTCCCATGGAATATGAGCGGACACGTTCCTACAAAGCCACAACCCTTCTAAACTGAAAATGGAATATTCCACAAACTTATTTTGGGAAAGGTGACGTTGATGTGGTTTAGGCCCAGCCGAGCACCACACGGCCGCTCGCTCACCCCTCCCCCGGTGGGGTGGGGAGGAGAACAGAAAAACGAAGGCAAAGCCTTGTGGGTTGGGGTAAGGACAGTTTACTGGGACAGCAAGGGAGAGGGAAGGAATCAACAACAGTACTGATAACAAATATACACAATGAGTGATAACAGAAAGCAATTTACAGATACTGATGATCGACTGGACGTTCAGCCTGTCCCAGAGCCATGCCAAACCCGCCCCACCCCGACCAGCCCCCTGTTATGGTGAGCATGGCGGCACATGGTATGGAATAGCCCGCAGCCAGCCTGGCTCACCTGGCCTGGCTCCTGGTGACATTAACTCTATCCTAGCCAGAACCAGGACAGGTGCTCATATATTGATGACTGAAAATTATTTTTATTTATAGTTTATGTGCAAAAAATTGTCCATAGGGAGTGTGGATGCTATTCTAAAGCTCCATGTCATTTTTCAACTTGTCTAATTTATCCTGAAGTTTGAACACAGAGTATGTAAGATGGAGGTTGTTGCTAGTTTAGAGCCAGAGCTGCTGAAAATCACTAAAAAAGTTAAACCAACAGAATGCCACTGCAAGCAAACAAAATCCTACATACCTACTCACCTTTTTTCCACTGCAAGAGGAGGCTGCTCGGAGCAGTCTTCCTAATGAATGGAGAGAACTCCTAGTGACCATGGCTTGGATGTACAGACTAGACATTCCTGCCTTATAAAAACTGACCCTCAAGAGAGCAGCTGGGCTGTGGCTTCTTGTCTTTGTCTGGGTTGGGGATGAGTACGTCCGGATCAGGGCTTGTAAAACTGGTCCCAGGCCTCTAGTGTGGCTGGGCGAGCTTGTATTAGAAACAGCAAAGTATGGCTATTACAGGCTTTTTCCCCACTCCCTTTTGATGTGTTTCTGAAACCAGTTAATTTCTAGCACTTGAGCATTTCTGTTTTCACTAGAATTAAAAAAATAAGAAATGAGAAATTCAGTGAAGCCTGAATTGGTGCTTATTGCAGCTGACAGAAAGATTCTCTTTGATTTGAAGACGTATTAGAGCAACATATCCTGGAAGGGTTCACTTGAGTCTTGACTGGTGCCAGCCAGGCATCCCTTAAGATTCATTTGAAAAGACCAAGGCTAAGTCATGTCCATGTATTCAGTTCTGGCAATATCTTAAGAATAACTGATTTATATCAGCCAAAATAAATTGTTGGCATAGAAAAAAACAATAGTTTTTAACTACTAAAGAAGTAATTGCTAAGAAACCCAGAGTTAACAATGCACTCAGAACACTTGTTGTATTTGTTTTGTAAAGCCAGCTAACACCGCTAACACCTCTCTCTTAAAATCACCTGCAGTATTTGGTAAACATACACAAATGTTCCCACATTTTTCTTTTTCTTTTTTTCTTTTTTTTTCTTTTTTTTCTTTTTTTTTTCCTTTTTCCTTTTTGGAGATTGTCCTAAAACTCAGCATCCAAACCAAGATGTTTAGACTTTGTCTCAAGTCTAAGGAAAAAAATCTTTTGTTTCAATAAGAGCTGTCTCTGTTGCTAATACTTTTTATCTCATTCTCAATTTCTTATGAAAATAGCAACTTTGCTTTTATTTTTAAGGCCTGATTCTGTAAGGGGGGGGAGCTGTTCCCAAGCTATGCTGAGCATCCCAGGCTTGCATGGAGGCATTCTGCACTCCTCAAGCCTTACAATAAAAGCTTAAAATATTAATAGACACGAGGACACTTCCTGAGTCAGTCTTCATTTTATTTGTGCTAATAGCAGTAAAATGATTACTCAGAACCTAGATACAATGGAGAGGAGGCAGCTAATATGAGATTAATTGCTTCACATTATTAACAAGGCCTTTGATTTTGCAGAAAGGTAGGGGTCTGTCTGTACCCCCTGCAGTTGTGCGGTATAAGAAATGTTCAGCTTTTGTTTGGAAGCTTCTAGTATGCAGGCTCAGAAGAAAAAGGAAAAAAAAAACAACCAAAAAACAAACCCCAAAAACTTCACTAGAAATACTGTGTAGCTGGTTGGGATCTTTATATTCAATGTAAATAGCAAAGTATGCCTTTACAACTTTGATAGCATGTTGCCCTTTCATGGAGATATCTTTGGGTTTATTTTTGTTTTAGAGAAGGGGGACAATGGAGATTTGTAACAGGAAATACAAGTATTGCTAAATTAAAATGTATTTGGTACCTTTCACAGCTGTGTGGAAATGGTTAGTATTTCTGCGGAAAAGCAAGGGCAGTATGTTCTGGATGCCTTGTGCTGTTGTTAGCAAGCATTTTTTTGTTTTCTTACGATTATTTTCCCCATGTACAGTAATTCGGATGACACTTGCATAGTAACGATGGTAATGGTGTGATAGATTATTCACAGTTGTAATGATTATGATGCCATACTTATACTTGTGAGGGAAAAGTATTTAAGATGGTTTTAATGTCTTTTTGTAAAAAAATAAGGAAATTGCTATAATTTAAATAAGACAGAATTATATTCTTACACCTTAAGGGATGCAGAAGAGACATTCTCTGTAATAATGTGAAAGTGCCCAAAGTAGATCAGACATGGAGAAGCTACATTAACATATTTGTAAAGGAAAAGTACTGTCTCTTGGCTTTTGTGGCTCTTATACCCCATAGTGCTAGTGTTTTACAGTCCTTCCATTGTCCATTACTGCAAACACGTCCAGATGAATTCAGCGTTTAATGTTAAAAATCTTATAACATGCCAGTTTGATTTGTAGCCCTTCATATCATGGAATGCTAATTAAAATCATATTTTTGCATATGTCATGCCTTTCATGTACATATGCAAATAGAGTCTATTGCCTTTCAGCTATTAGTAATTAACTTTATGAAGGACAGCTGTAATACATAATTAACAAAAATGTTTGCAAGCCCTTTTCACACTGAAAGTTGCAGCAGTAAAATTTTTGCTTATCGAGAGAACCATTTTAGTTTGAAGCTTCAGTCTGATATCTAAATTGTTTGAAGCAGTCACGTGATATAATTAAATTGATGTTATGGTCTTATCAGCAGAAGAATGGTACTTGATAGGCTCCTATCTCTTCCATTATGTATGCCACCAAAATTAAAGTGAATTATCTGTGTTTTGTTTGGTAGAAACATAATGCCAGGTAGTATATATTTTGTTGCTGCTGTTGATGCTTTGAATAATGTCTTGCCAGTTTGCCATTCTTTTTTCACAAGGCTATAAAATAAGTAAGGCTATTAATTTGTTTCCGTGTATATCTCTCTAAATAATTAATACAATGAAGTTTGACTGGACATAAGCAGTGATTAAAGCATCTAATCTTGCTGCATTTTTGTGTTACGCATTAAAACCAATAGAACTTCTACTTGTACGAAGAAGGGGTTGCAGGATGGGCCCGTTAGTCTTAAATAAATTCAAAGGTATAAGTAAAACTGTATTAGTTTACAACACGAGAAAATGTTATTTGGGTTAAATAGATTATATTATCAGTATATTGTATAAGGTGCTCTAATTTGCAATGAGAAGCAGAAACTGATTTTCCATTCTTTGACCAGCGATGTTTGGTTGTGATTACTTATTTGTAAGAAAAATAATCAAGTAACTGCAATCTGAAGAAAACCTGTTGTTACAGAATGGACTCCCAGATCTAAATTGTAGTCTAGCAGGGGTTTTTAAAAGTCCACCTTTAATAAAATATCTCAAGCGCATTCTCAAAACAGAAAAAAATACTGTATTAAAAAATTAATAAAAAAATAATATTCCTGGGTTTTCTGTTTGTTTGGTAGGGTGGCGTTTGTGATGAAGAAGCATTTGAATACTCATTTACTGGGCAAGCATGGAGTCGGCACACCCAAAGAAAGGTAAACTACTTTAAAATTCTTTCTCATTTTAATTTATACAATATGTGGAGACCTTATCTGGAATACTTAGCTTACCCACAATGAAGTCACCTGTACTTTTAGCTCAACTCCAACTACGGAGGGAGCTAACATGCTTAGGTGCTCTGCCAGTGTGGTGCTTATGACGTGTCTGTGGGTGTCAATAGAAAAATTGCTGTAGAAAGCAATTCTGTGTAAAAAGTGTAGGATTTGCACCTTTTGGGGCAGATTTTTGACAGGTGATATTATTTTCTCAAAATTTCCATAGTTGTAACTGTCCCTCCAAGTACAAAATCAATTATTTTTATTCTTTCTCTCTTTTTTTTTTTTTCTGACCTTGATGCTCATAGGTTTATAAAATTACTTTCTGAGATTTATGGTGATTACTGAGGTCAAAGTCACAGAGGAATCAAAAGGGAAGTTTCCTCAGTGTTCTTGGGCAGGAGCAGAGATCTGGTGTTTTGACTATTTTTATAATCAATTAATTTTTTCAGTCTGTGTACTGTGACTTATTTTCAAACTCTTTCTGGGAGCAAGTTATGTTTTCTGCGGTTTAAAATGTAACTGTGTTTTACAAATGAAATGTTACTGTGTTTGCAGATAAACAGATTTTGCCTCAGATTTATTAGGCACATTGTGACATGGCTATTGATATTTCATTGAATTTTTGGGGCAACTAGAAGCTTGAGGGTTTTTGGATAGCCAAAAGATGGCATATTCCCTTTCAGTCTGGGTAGATGGAGTTATCCTTACTGCAGGGTTCATTGCTGGACGCTTGATACTGTTTCAAGTATTGCTGCCTTGTAACTCATTCTTCTGGTGTAGGCTTTCCTAAATAAAGAGTATTTTCTGGTTTTGATATGAAAGAAGGGGAAAATAAACGATAGCTGGGAGTTGTAGGAGAACACTGCAAAACTCTTTTTCTGGGTGATGTTCGTGTCTTGTTAAAGACCCTGGAAATGGTAGTCAATTAGTCCATTTCTTCACAAGTTTGTCACACTTAAATCACCGAGTGACCTAAGAGCAGAGTCTTAAATTAACACACCATAGACACCTTATGTTTAACTAATCACCTGTTTAAGTGGTGCTTATATTTTTAATGACATTTCCTCTACAAAGTGCTCAACCAGAATTTCCCTAGCGCATGGTTATTTAAAGAGTTTTGAGATATTCTATTTCATCTAAACTATAGAATGATGCATTGAAACAACAATTATGCTTTTATCGAAGCAGATATCATATTAAAGTTTATGCTGGTTATCTTTTGTCACAGCGCAACAATTACGAAAAATGTTTTGCTCTGGTGGCTTATTTTGTAACTGAAAGCATTCAATACCAATATGTTCTTTTACAAGGGGGTACTTACTGTATAATCATCATAAATACAACATAGAGATAACTTGCGTTACCCTAGTGAATATGTGCGCAATAAAGGATACATACAATAGGTTTCCAAATATAGTATCTTAGCCTGAGAGGCATATTTTTAGCAATCATCATCTTGAAATGAATTCCTAAACAAGCAGGATGCTATAATCTAAAGCGGTTGTTGCTGGCTTTTGTTTGCGTGTTTCTTCTGATAGCCTTCTGGCTGTTTCCATTTTCCCTGTTTCTTACCGTGTTCCTCAAAGGCTCTCTGGCTGGCCCGCCAGCGTGGCGTGAGGAGGAGGAGGAGGAGGAGGAGGAAGGGGGTCCCCCTCTGTGCGGTGGCAGGTCCGCAGCCCCGTCTGCCCCAGGAGCAGCCCGGCTCAGGTCCGCACCCGCGCTGCCCGTCTGCTAGCACAGCCTGCTGCAGCTTTACCCCCGGGCCAGCCACTGAATGACTTCGTGCTCTCTTCTTGTGAAAGTTCTTCATCCACCTTTTGAATATTTCTTATCCACACTACCTTTTTAGCTGGCACTTCAGCTTAATGTAGAGCAGCATCAACTAGTTGTGGCAGAGCTACAACAACGCAATTTTCTAGTAGCAGTCCCTCGCTGGTGGCGGTGGATTTTTAAGCCACGTGATCCAGTGCAGTGAATACCAGACCATCGTTGCTTTCCTTTCCACCTTTCCCTTCCTATTATGAGAGAGTTTGGTGCCTTTTAATGGCTTTAGGAACCAAAGAAATCCTTCTTCAGCATGTTAAACAATCACTTTGGGTATAAACATATTATAAATTAAGTTACGTAGTTTTCTTACCTATTTAAAACGTGAACGCCTTGATTATAATTTTGCAAGCTTGCTATTTTTTAATTTCTCTAGGACAATATAATCAGTTTATTCTTTATGTTTTGAATTTGATTCTGCCCTCTGATACATTGCATATAATAGCAAATACTAATAGAAGCTAGCTAAATAGGCTGTGACAATTAAATTAATAATGCATTTTATTTGCAAGTGTTTAGTCTTCATGGTTTGACTGATATATGCAAAGATGGTAATTTATTAAAAGTAAATTCATGTAATTGTACTACAGAGTTTGATGGACCAAAAAAAGTTGTCAGCATGACTATCATCAAAACCAGAAAATTGAAATAAGTTCAAAAGGGTGCTTGGAAAAAAAAAGTTATAACCAATACACCCTGAGAAATTGGTGCCCTTTTAACAAACTTCTCAAAAAGGAATTTCTAGTGACAAACATTGAGATAGTTCTGAGAAAGAGAGAAAAAATACCTTTACAATTTAGTAAGCAGTACTGAACTAGTGTGTCTTGCTCTCTCTAACTTTCCATAGCCCGTAACTATTGCTGGGTTTGTGTGCACAGGAGGGAGGTCTTCTGGAGGTTGTGGAAGTATTTGCATGTACAGATGTAGAAACCAAGTATAATTCATAAGTTCGCTACTAAAACATCTTTTATTTTGAGTTTTTTCTTCTTTTTTTTCTTTTTTTTTGGAAGACAAAATTGATTTAAAGGGAAAATACTGTGCAGTTGAAAATCACAGAAACTTAAAGAAATAGCCTTGTAGTAAAATGTCTGCACATTTCAGCCACAAAAAGTCTACTGCCTAGTCCATTATGATCATTACCATTTAACAGCTAACTCAAAAGTGGAATGTTTTAACACAAAAATTCCTCTAAGGTATTTTTTCCTGTTATTGGAACTGTGATACTGATTTATTGTCAACTTGAATGTGTCTCAAAACTGGCATGTTATCTGCTAAGTCCAAGGCCAGTACATATTTGGTACTTCAGTGTCAGTAATCTTCATGGGACCTATAACTATATCTTATTGGCAGGATAAATCTTTGGCTACACCTTTATTGTGTCTAGGAGACAATGCGGTTGAGGACAAGGTGAATGTATCAGAAGTGTTAATGGTGCCAAGTTCTAATTTCCGTTACATCGTTATGTTACTTAGGTGTAAATTGTGGCAGAACACAGAACAGAGATGTTTCTCTGTTGAGTTTAAGATACATACATACACATAAACAAAAAGATGAACAAGAAAATGAAAATAAAATCACTAAGTCATCAGTGAGACTGAATTTTGCCACTAGTAAGCACAATTCTGGATTTAGAAATTTTTTTCGTACAAAAAATACATTTAACTATCCTTTAGAGTTTTTTTTTCAGACACCATTATTAGTGTACAGTATGCATTTTATAGTATATAAGACTTTGTTAACTAGAATTTTATCTGATACATCTGTTTAAACTAATTTTTATACAAGCATATTTTTTGTATAAGTATACCAGAGAAGGGCCTTAACTGACAGTTGTACTTCATCTTCCTTATGAATTTTAAATCATGAGTTGCTTTTGAAATAAGTTTTTGCATATGAGCAATCCCATTGAGTCAAATAGGATCATTCATATCTATAAAGTTACTTGGAGCACAAACACTTGCTGAACTGGAATCTGTGTTACAAAACTTTTTCTGTAAAGGTCATTAATAATACATTTATTTTTTGTAAGGTTGTTCTGGAATTTTTTCATGTGCTTTAAAATGGGATCAATGTTACAGTGCTAGTAATATCATATGAGGATCATGTGATTTTCAAAAAATCTTAATTGATTGGAAAAGCTGTGTAACAATATCAATTCAAGAGCAACAGCTATAAGTAAATGTCTATCACTATGTAGTAGCAGCCTGAATAGATATGGGATGCTTTTTCGAATAATGGTGGAATATAGTGTACGTCTAAAAATTGTGTATTTTATACACAGCTGCTTTGAAGTAAAAAGAGGAGTTAAAAAATAAAAAAGGAGCGTGTTGTTCACTGTGCTTGCTTAAACCCATGTGAATTTTGGAATATCAAATGCTGCTAACATTTGCGGTCCAAAATCGTAAAATATATGAGACCACATATGTCATTAGAAGGCATTATTGAGATCTGAAAGAAAAGTAGCCAGGAAAAATTAATGGAGGCTTGATATTTTGCAAATTTTATTTTGTAATAAATTGCATTGTCCTGATATTTCCATTTTGACTGTAAAACTAGAAGTGAAGGAAGTCCACAAGTCCAACCTTCTTCTATTTGAGCCATTAATCCTTCTTTTGAAACACTTCGCTTTCTTTGAGTAGAGAAATTTCTGAGCAGTGACTATTTGATATACCTGGTTTGGATAATATTACTCTGTACCTGTAAAGAGATCCAGTTGAAGTTACAGCAGATTTGGGGAAAACAAGTGGCAAAAGTCGGCAATGTGTCACGCATACATATATGTATGCAATCACCTGGTAAGAACTTACCCATGTTCTGAAAGAATGAGTAAGCAAGCAAATATCTCACAGAAGGGTTTCCTGTTAGAGGTGCTGATAGTAGACAGGGATGCACAGAGGAGAGGCTACCTGTAACCACCGCACGGTAATGTGCTGAGCCTTGCCATCAAGCTTTGTCATCACCTTTTACTGCTTCTTGAAAATAATTTTGAGTTTTTCAGCTGAAACCTCACATTACTAGTTTAACTGCATGGAAATGAAAAACTTAATTGATTGTTTCCTGCCTTTGGCTTAAAAAGGATCTTGGAGAGTCACAGAATCATCCTCTGGAAAAGCCCAAAGGGAAGAAATGTAGTTTTTTCCTTGAAGTACTTACCAGTAGGAAGTTTGTGATGAGAGGAGGGGAGTGGAAAAGACTCAGAGTTTTAGCGTTGGTTAGGAGGTAAAGTTTTACTCAAGATCTGTGTGAAGCTTTCAGTATTTTGGAGGGTTGCTTGACCTTCAGAAGCAGTATTTTCTTGTGGAGTTCGGCTCTTGGCTGGTGCTAGACTTTTTTGGTGTGTGAGTGTAGGTACAGGCTCCACAGTCGCTTGCTGCCTGAGTGCTCTTCTCTGTCTGTGGCTGACCCGAGGAACACGAGGAGGCCATGAGGGTTACCTGAGCTTCCTCAGGTACTACAAGTAGAGGATGTGCTGAAAATTCACAGTTAACTTTGCTCTTGGCTGTTTGTCAGTACATGTATCGTATGTTTGCTTCGCTGAAAAGAAAAGAGTAGGCAGCCATTTGTACTTTTGAAGACCGTTTTCACAAAGACAAGTGATAAATTCAGCATCTTATCAGGAAGAAAAATAACAACTGAAGGACTGTAAAAGAATGTATTTATTTTACTGCTACTCATTATTTGTTCCTCCTATCAAATCCTGGCAATCTCACAGTTTAGTTCAGAAGGAGGGACAATCTGAAGTAAGTTTATTTTAGTTGTCAGGTATGATGTGAGATGCTTTGGAAATTTCCGTAGTTGGCAACAATCTTCCTGTTGGGAAGGCTTAGCTGCTATGCACAGAAGATAGAAGGAGTGCCTAATGGGATGTACGCTGCCCACAGTCAACACCTCTGGCTAATTTTAAGTGTTGTAACAAGATATAAATGATGATCTCGTATTCATAAAAAATCAACTACTGTCTAGAGCCTAGGTTATTAGTTTCATCAGCAAGTATATGCTAACGTTGCCTGTGGATCTGTGGAAGACAGTATGGGTAGTTGCTGAAAGTTTCAGGTTTTTTTCAGAGCAGCCTGTTTCCAAGGAAAACACAGTGCATAGATGTGTGCCATCAGCCAAAAAGTAGTCAGCCGCAAACTGATCCCTCCTCTACTGCAGTCGACTGAAAGTAAGTTGTTCCAGTCGTATGTCCCAGCTTGCTGCTTCCACTGTGTAAGTCAACCATGCAGGCCGAGTGGCTAAGGATTAGGTTGGCAATATATCTCTAAATCCCTTTTTACCTGCACAGGATCGGAAGCGAGAGACCTGTCTATGTGGAGTATGTTACGCTACTTTGAATTTGTACAGTG
>VXBL01010524.1:247523-285023 GCA_013400195.1 Aramus guarauna | reverse complement strand
ATAACTGCAGGTGGAAGGAATGCAACAGCTACAGAAAAAGGGCAGGTGAAATTAAATAATTTTATCATTGGTACTTGTTGATGATTGTGAGGATTTTGTTTCTGGTTTTTGATCAACTCATTTCTTGAAATTCGACCAGTACAGCATACAAGTGAGAGAAAGTGCATCCCTGTTGGGTTGGTTTCGTTTTTTTGGGGGTTTTTTGTTTTTCTTTTTTTTTTTGGTAATTGATTTATTTATTTATTCCCTCCCCCCCCCCCCCCCAAGACTTTAATTTTTTTATATGATATGTCTGAAACTTGTGATTTTTTACAAAGACTCCTTACTATCTTCATTGTGCTTATGTAGTTGTGTAGATTGCTTCATATACTATGATGTTTAGCTTCACTATCTCTAGAGCTGCAAGACAAATAAAAGCGCAAACACAGAGCAGATGCATGGTTTTACATAAGAAAACCTTACTCCCACTTATCGTATTTGAACTGCTTGTATTTGTACACCTGTGGCTCACTGGCGGTACACTTCATAAAAGGAAGTCTTGGGTTTGTACCATTTATATAATGCATGGCTCGTTGCAGGCAAATGAGAGATCATTTCTAGAATTTCAGATGCGTGGCCGTATTTTTGTTGGTCGCCATCGCTCTGTGTAGCGCTGTACACTCGGGGTGCTCCAACCAAGGTCAAGATAGAGACACCAAAAGCCTAATTCTCCTGTTGGCTTTCTGCCGTTTTCCATACAAGTTCGCCATCAACAAACCACCGTTGTCTAAGAAAGAGGGGCGTGAAGATGACATACCGCTGCAAACGGCCATCTCGGAACCTCCTGCAGAAAATGGCTACCGTTTGTGATTCAAGCAATATAGTTGCCCAGTTTCTGACACATTTAGCTAGTTTCTTTCCAGCTTTCTGGTTAATTGAAAGAGGAAAGTAGCTCTTCTGATTGGAAAGTCACCATTACTCATTTATAACTATGTTTGATTTCATCACTGATGGGCAAGCTCACATAAGGGAATAATATTTTACTTCTACAATAAGGGAATCCTATATTCCTCAAATTTTAAGGACCTTGCAAATAGGCAGGTGCTAGTATTAAAAGTGTGATCCAGAACCAGTTTCTTAGACCACTGAAATTTCATCTTGTTTACTTATTTGTTGACACTTTTGCTTGGCAATTTCCAGAGTCCTTAGTGGCATAGTCAAGAGACAGCATGAGGGCAGGACGCATGGAGGTACTAGCACAAATAGATTGCTTTATTAATTATTTTGCTTTATGGTATGTGCATAGCAAGTGCATATGCACAGAGTTAGCTAAATATCCATTTATACATATCTAAGTGAAAGAAAAGCATTAAAATATTTGAATCTCTAAAATGTCTGATAGTTCGTATTTCATAAAGTCACACATCTGAGAAGTTGGCTTTTGCAAAACAAGCTCTCTGATTATCTGATATCCTCCGGAAGGTTAGGAGAGTTGTTTCCTATATTACTTAGGAAAAAATTTCTTTTTACAATTGAAAATGTCAGCATCAATTTAAAGTAACACTAAGCATGTGCTTGCTTTCTGAATATTATCCTCCTCCACCTCCCCTCCAACCACCCTGCTGAGGATCTGAGTGTGACAGTTTGATTAGATCATCAATCCTTACTGTTAACAGCACTTTTCCTGAACACCTGGGTTGCTAGGTCACATCTGAGTTTAGCTACCGTTGTTTTAGTGACCTAATGTGCATTCACCATAGCAATTTACATTTGGTCCTCAAATTAAAAGTTACCTTAGAACAACAGTTTGCTTTAAAATGACCTTTGTTCTCACGTGAAAGTTATGCTATATGATGTGATAAAAACTATAAATGATGAAACAGATTTTTGTATTTGAGACATGGTTACCTACTTTGATAGAGCTCTCACATAAGTCTGTTTAACTGCTGCCTCAAAACCAAAGCTTAATTATGAATATGTCGCTTACTTAATTCTCTGTTGGTGCAGAAGAATTCTACTTAGATTTATGTTTCTCAATTTTGATTAAATTATATTATTCTATGCTAAGTTAAATAATCAAATTTGTTATATACTTAAAACCTTTTTATACTTTTTCTTTCCTAAACTGTACTTTTGACTTGTTGGTACAGTCAGATTCCTATTTTTCCCATTTATAGGAAAAACATCAGCAGAGGTAAATACCTAGCAACAATTTCAATGCAAATTGTTGAGCAGCAGACTGCAACATAAGCATACTATTAAATGTAGCCCTTGCCAGGTTTTTCTGATGCTACGGTAATCCTTTGTTTTTACTGTGAACCTTCCTTTGTTGTGATGAGAAATATAGGAGAAGTTATCAGAGCAAAATTCATGAAGCAATAAATTAAAAATCAATTTAGACTCTTCCTTCCATTTTTGAGGGATTGAGTAAAAGCTGAAATAAAAACGGGGCAAGGAAATACTATAGGGTGAAATTACTTTCAGTAATATATGTAAAGTAAAAATAGTAATTAATGGAAAAGTTTTACTTGATGTCAGATGAATGAAATGGTTATTTTCATATATCCCCTTAAATCTAATGTAAAGCTTCTTCATGTAACCTGTGTTACGGTCATGTTAGGGAAAGAAACATACTGTCCAGTTGTCATTTATGGAATTAGATATCATATGATTATTTTGAAGAAGTCGGTCAGGCATGAAAAACAGATCTGAAGGCAAAGCGTAGAATTTAAAAATGAAAATATTTTCTTAAATTTTAGTTTTATAATAACGGGCTTTCTTTCCCCCTCCTATTGCAAATACAGATTGAAGTCAAGACTGTAAATACCCATTTTGGGCTTGATTTGGTGTCCAATTAAATCAGTAGAAAGTATTATTTGGATCGAGATCATCAGTGAAGCATTGTTTTGCTTGTAAAGCAAAACTCTAATTAGACAATATATTTTAAAAATTATTTTGCTTCTGTTCTTCAAAAATGAGTTTACTGTGTCCTCTGAAACACGTGAAGTACCTACTTCTGTTAATCCACAGACAAGACATATGTCATAGTGGCTTCTGAGAATTCAGAATAAGAGTAAAATAAAAAACATGGCTAAATCTATGCAGGACTAAAAATTCTGCAGTACACAATGTACGTTATTTTTAACGCTAGTTCACAGCACATGGTAAAAAGTATAAAGGATCTGGCGTACATAATCAGAATATAGAAAATGCTGCTTAGTCTCCCACTGGAGTGATGTAATATAGGGTCAATAGTATGTTTACAGAAAAAGTTACCATAGAACAAATAACATGAGAGAATAATATGTTCAAACAGCACTTATTTATCAGTGATGTTATGCAAATAGAAAATACCAGATCTTGATTAAAGCATACTTGATAAAGTTCTTGAGGTTGTTTGAAAGAAAAATAATTTGTAGTATCTAAGTAATGTGATATTCATTTTTATATGTTTGTTTATATATTATAATATGATCATTGTGAAACAGTATCAGTTATAACTGTCTGAATCCATGCAATCAAAAATTTATGAAAGCTGCAACTTTTTAGGGACAGCTTTCTCCTGCTTCATGTCTCTTCACAAGTAATTTTTATTTTTTTAATTTGAGAAAGTTTTTATTCAGCCATTTTTTGAGTTTGAAGGCAAGTGCAATGAGACATTTTTTCTGTTTTATTTAGTTTTTACTTCTTTGCTTGCTAGTTGTTTTCCAGACCAGAGGCTAAAATTGCTGAAGCTTGAAATTTGGCCATAATTATCCCTGACTATTGATGGTTACCCTTTTTGTGCGTGTGTGTGTTGCTTTGAATTACCAGATTACCGGTATTTTTCCATTTGTTTATGGAGACTTTGCAGATGAAGAATATTCTTTGGTTTACAGTTGTTCTCTACACAATTATGTTGGTGTGAATTCTGTTCCCGTGGAAACAAACAGGAGTTTTACCTTTAATGCCAAAGGGTGCAAGTTTTCACTTACTGTGTAAAGGTAGGTAAATGCACTGTTGGGTAAAAAAATACAGGAACGACTTGGTGACTAAGAGAACATACACATCAGCTAGGAAAGCAGGACAGATCTGTAGACTAACTCCTCATATATCATGGTCCTTTCACTGCTCAGTAAAAGCCTGCACCTCTGGCAGACTGGCTTGAGGAGAGACAAACGTAGAAATTTAGTCTATATAATTGTACTGTATCTCTACTGAAAAACTGTATTTATGCATAAAAATGTATCTAATGCAAGTTACCTATCTGTAATAACCAAGTGAAGACAAGACATTGGTAGTTTTCATGAAGATGAAGCTAGGTGTAGTCAGCACTTGTATCTATTCCCATGGGTTGGCATCACCTGACTGCAAGGAAGCGAAAGCTACGTTTTCTTCATTGCTATTTACAATATGATTGCAGGAAATGTCTCACTCATGCTAGTTATATCAGATAGAAACACACCTTTCTGCCTGTGTGGACAAAGGGCAAATAAGAGAGAGAAATCCACTTGTGTGAAGAATAAAATGTATTTAGAAGTGTGCGTAGTGTTGGTCAACATATTACGGACTAATGTAAAGCTAGAATGCTATGTTCCTCCATTTTCTAAAGTACTCCTTCCCTCATCCAGACTTCACTGTTCTTCACGTTTCCCTCATGGCACACGAGCTATTCTGGGAGTACCCATAGAAAAGAAGTTTGGATTCTGCTGCAGTTGTGTTTTTACCCCCAGTGGTAGTCATCTGAGTAGGTTGGGCAGAAACACAACCTTTTTGTGATTTTCTTTCCACTTATGAAGTGAGTGTAGTAAAACTTACTTCAGAGGGGCTGATGAGAGCTTGTGAAGCATTGTAAATGCAACTATAATGATTTTCCTTTTTCTTTTATTGAGATGATGTGATCAAACTGTTGTTGGCTGTCACAGTTGCTGTCATGGCAAGGAGTGGGAGCAGCAGAGCCTGCCTAGTGAAGATGAGTGCAAGCCTCAGCTAGGATGGGAATGCAAGATGAGATGGTGAATACTACACTTGCTGTGGGAAGCTGGTGATAGGAACAGTTCAGAAACTATTTGTGTCTATCTAAATTTCAGAACTTTTCAGCCTTTCAGGAGTCACATTTTAAGTATATCTCCATTAATGGAAGAGATTTGGGTTCAAAGTTGCTGAACTTAGTGGACTCAAAAGATGCAAAAAGTATCTTTAAACATCGGTGTGACATCATCCAACATTAAAACCAAATTATTTATATTGGTGAGCTGCCTTAATAAAGTGAACTTGCTAATACCTGCTACCTCTCTTGGTGTGCAGCAGGGTTGACTGAAAGGGAGTTTGCAACAGAAAATCATGAGCTACCTCTTCGAGAAAACCATCCAATTGAAACAGTTGGTCATCATACTGAAAGGAAAAGTTTGGTGGGCTTTCGAAATGCTAATCTGAAGGACAGGAATACTGGGGGAGAGAAAGTGAAGATCATGCATCTTTCTCCAAATAGGACTTCTGATCAAGCCAGAGACAGAAGCTCTTACAGGTGTAACAGCAGTGTTACGATCTAGAGACTCACCAAACAATTGCTAGGGAAGGGAATTCCTTGCAAAGGTTGCAGAGGCTTCTTTTTTTCCTTTACTTCTCTGTAACTGAGCCAAAACCAGATCTGTATAGGGAGTCAATCCAGTAGACTCTAGTTTTATTTCCAGGTTAGGTTCAGCAGTGCTCTGACTGCAGTTCTTTTGGTTTGTGTTCGACACAATTTCAATGAATGGTCCTGGTTCAAGTCTGCTTTGAGTGAAAGCTTTTTGGGAAGGCTCAGCCTTGGCAGAGTGCAGACTAAGGACTCACATACAGTAGCGGCTGGCTATCAAAGGTTTTGTTTTCCATTTGGACTTGACTTATTTCTCTAGTTTAGATGTTGAGAAGTGTAAATCAGATATCTGATGCAAATTATTTTTTATTTCATTCTCATTTGCTCTGCTTTTAATTACTATTGTACTCTGTGACTAATTTTACACAGACAGTTTTAACAAATGTGCTAACCTCTGTGGTATACATCTTTTTTTTCTTTGTTAATGTGCATGAGTAGGCTGCTCTAGGCAAGCACAGGAAGGAGAAGCCAATGGACTGAGCAAGAGACTAAAGTTGGTATTGATGTGTGTCAGAGGAGAATGATTATGTCCCAAGAGCATGGGATTTAAAAGAAGAACATGGAGTGTTGTTCACAAGAGACAAAGCCATGCAAATGGCTCTTCTTTTCTTAATTATTTTTTTATTTTTCCTTGTTCCTGTAATATTCTAACCCTCTGTGAAAGAAGCTCTAAGGGAGCATAATGAGCCTTGAACTGTAATGAAGATACTACATTTTACAGTAGAATCCTTTGAGGATGAATTCCGGTATAGTAACAAATCAGTATGAATTAAGGCACATTAAAGATATGCTACATTTATGGTTTTGATCAAAATATAACTTACATATTGCAAAAGTTCATTTTTATAGGCAATAAATTTAAAATGTAGTTTTTATTTTTTACTTTTATGTCAGATGTGAAATGGCACTGTATTATGACATACCTCTGTGTATATCTGCATCTTGTTTCCGGTTTGGACTGTTTTGTCACCGAAAGGAATTTGTCACTTTTTGTACACACTTTAGATGCCCAATTACACATACGAAAAAATTTTAGACTTAAGGGCCTGAAAGGACATAATACTGTGGGTGAAGATTTTTGACCTCTTTGGATCCCCTTTTGCTTTCTAAACCTTGTCTTTTCCGGGTCTAACACGTTGTTATATTGGTCTCTAAGAGTTGTTAGGGTTATCTGTCAACGTCTAAGTCAGAGGAAGGCGTTCACAAATACAAAAACATTACTCTTTAAGTCTATATGTTTACTAGGAACATTTTAGAAGAAGCACAAAATAGACAGCAGAGGGGGCCAGGCTCTCTACATCACCAACCCAGTTGCTGTCAATTTGTTACAGTTATTTTGTTCTGTAGACAGGTTCTCTGGTTAGTCCATTAGCTATTATAGTATTTTTCTGTTCCTGCATTTACTAGGAAAAACAATGGACATTCAGGGGACTTTTTCGAGTAGCTTTTGTGATTCCTCTTTCTCATATACTTAAAAAACCCCCAACACCACAAAATGTGTAATCATTAATTTTCCCATGCCTGCTTTTTTTCTGTAACATTACTGTGATCACAGCTTGAAAATGGGGGGGAAAAAAATAAAAAAAAAAATCTGTAAATATATGGACCTTATAATGCTAAATCACCAAACCATCTTCTGCCTAGCTACAAATCCTGATTTGTTGCTTTGTAAAGTATTGTTCTTACAAAATAATAAACTATATTTAAATTAAAAAAAAATAGATCATTTTAGTGGAGAGCATTTTGGTGCACATCTTTTTTCAGGTACTGTATTTGTTCCAGAGATAATTGATTTATCAAAAAATACATGTACAATTCACATACTTTCTGTTTTTCTGTGTGTTTGCAGGCATGCATGTGTTACTAACGTGTCATCAACGATGATGTTTTTCTGCGCCTTGATGTGCCAGTTAGCACACACTTCTTAGCTCTTCTACCTTTGTTAGATCAGTATTTACTATTGCTGCCTACCACTATCTTATTTTCCTGAGAAAGCACAACCTATTAAAGACCTCCTAGTGGTAGACAGCTTGAGTATTTCTATTCAAATGTGATGCAATTGCTGTGGCTGAAAAGGTGCTTCAATTTCAGGTGTTTATTTGAAAAATACTGCAAGGAATGTTCCTTTCAGCTAAAAAATGATGTTACTTCTTACCGTGGTCACTCGACTTGGTTGTATAAGATTTGGAAGGACGTTAGCCTTGCATCAGGTGTTGCCCCACAGGTGAACTAATCAATTTCCTCCAAAAATATTAAAATGAATTATACCTGGACTTACAGGAATGGGCTCATTGTGACTAAATCTTCAGCAAATGACTGATACTTTAGGGTGTAATGGTAGTTTTGCTGTTTACTTGCTTTCTTGCACTTTAATGTCTTCTTCTTGCTTTTTAAAATTAAAATAGATTAAATACAGCAAAATGGCACATGCTGCTTTTTTTAAGGTGATTTAAAAGGTCATTTAGTTCCTCTTTCAAGAGATAGACACTCTTCAGCTAGAAGCTGAATTCTGCAGTTTGAAGTTAGTAAAAGGAAATGATAGTGCATACATTTTTCATTAAATATACCCACTATATCTTACAAGTATTTTAAAAAACAGGTCTGGAGCCAAAATGGCAATAATGATGTATTGCAGCAGTCCCTGGATTAATGCAGTGAAGAAATGACCCCCTGGAAACTGCCTGCTGTGCCCGCTTGCTGAAGTTGCCTTGTTTTTGTCAGTGTGCTTTTAAAAAGCATGGGAATAGAGACTGCACTTCTGAGGAGACAGGTACATTACCAAAAAAAGAGAGGGAGATGGGCAGTGAAAGACTGCTAATTCATTTGTATAAAAGGATCAGGGTTTGGGAATGGTTGTTGTGGCTTTTAGAAAAATCACAAGAGAACATCAGTCTTCTAGATGCTACCAAACTTTGCGTCACTGTATATCCTCAGGTTTAAGGAAGGTAAGGGGGGAGGGTTAGGGAGGTTTCTTCCCCTTCGTATTAATTACACTATTCCAGATTATTCCAGATTACAGAACATTAATACGATCTAATTCTTGTTCAACTAATATGGCATTGCTCTTCTATTTTGAAGTTTCTTTTTTAATCTTTTGCCTTTAACATAAAAAGGGTAGACAAATAGCAAAGTTATCTTCTATAAAAATCTGAGAAGAGTGCAGGTCATCATGCAAATGTGGGAAATGGCAGAAACACCATTACATGCATATGATGCAGTTCAATACGGTCTCTCAGCCGATAGAATGAAGGTTAGTTTCCTCTCTGTTAACACCGAAACATTAAGCAGAATGAACACTGAGTTTTGGTGCTTTGCTGTTAAACAAGTTGAACATACACTTGTACTTTGATGTATTGCAATGTCCTTGTGTCTGTGAATGGATTTTTGACAGAACCAGAAGTAGGATTCGATATAAAACCTGCTATGTGTAGGGAGGGTGTGAACAGTTTCACAAATATTTTTTGTTGGTATACTGCTGGTGAAAAAAAAATATTAAAAATGCAATTCACATCAACTGCTGAAAATCTCTGATGCATTTTCTCTAACATAGACAGCAACTTCCAAAAATATTTATGAGTCTGCTTTCTGATGAATGCTTGATATCATCCCTTAGGATATGATCTCTTTGTTGGATTAAAGGCACTAGTCCTTGCATTAAATGATGTTGGGTTTTTTCATCCTAATACTCTTTACATGTATCTCTTTTAGATGGTGCCGTCTATTATAGCGCTCGGCCTCCTTACGTTTATCTTCCCTATGAAACAGCTATTGGAGTTCACTGAACAAATTTCTGGATGATTTTCCTCCAACAGTTTGCAGGTTCTGAAAAATCCATTCATATCAAAACCAGATTCCCTTTGCTCCGTGTGTGTGTGCGTGCATGTGTGTGTGTGGTATTTTTTATGTTGACCCGAAGATTTGTTTTACTACTGGACCTGTGTATGTGCTTAGGGGGTTGTATTCCCACTGTGCTGTTTACTCCCATGTTGTTGATCCATCAGCAATCTAATTCACTGATAGTATCATAATTCATGGTGTAATAGATCTTCCACACTGCTTTGTAGGGGAAACTTATTAAAGATAAAAATCTCATGTGGCAGTTGCCCTTTCAGCAGTTTAAGTTTTTGATTCTTGCTTTCCATCTTAAATGTATACTGATTATGCCTTGACACCTCTCCTGCTACACATTCATTTTTCTGTGGCCATACTGACAGACTGACGTAAAACTAGTTGCTTTTAGCTTTTGCCATTGCTTTCAAAGCATCTAATCTGGGCAGCAAGTTTTATTTCCTTTGGTTATTTCATCAAATCTTAAACTTCTTTGCACGGAAAATTTCCTATAAAAACTGGCTGATTAGAAAATCTACTACCTCAGTGCTGCCATGGCCACTTGTCCCAGATATTCCAGTTCTGTTCTTTTGTAGGTCTGTTGCAGATTATTTAATTATCAAAATTTGATTTTGAAGACAGACAGAATTAGAATGTAGTTTAAAGGCAAATTGAAATTATTATTCCTTCTACCTTCTTCCAAATATACTTTTTTGACACAGGAAGATTTTGAAATTTTTCTATGTAGCAAATGTGTTAACAGGAAATTATTAAATAATGTATTTAAATTATTATTAAATAGTTTATTTATATTCTGTTGGTCTCTTCAGTTGATCAGAAGCTTTAAATGTAGACTTTGATGATAACTTTTTGCTAATCATGAATAAAATATTTCTAGAAGTCATTTTCTTTTTAAAGTCAGAGCAAGCATAAAATGGCTTAAATCCAGAATGTTTTGCGGAGTAACTGATTATGTTATATAATCTAAGCAGAAGTTGAGATTTGTTAAGAAAATAAATACAGATTAAGGCATGAGTTTAGATAAAGAGAGTCTTGGCGTGTCAAGTTTAACTTAGGTATTACAGACTGGCATCAGAGTAAACAGAAGTTTGGGCATAATAAATAAGCAGAAAAATTGCCAAGAAACATGTTCATTCCTGGTACCTCAGGATAATGACTGTAGATGGCACTTGTGGTGAACTGAACTTTGCAAAAAGTTTCAGAATAATTAGTTCAACTGTTTTCTAAATTTAACAGCTATCATAGCATTGTAAAAGATAGGCCTGGAAGAAAATGCTAGAGATCATCTAGTCCATTCTCCTAATCATAAATTATACGCAAGTATAACTATTGTTCCCAAACACATGGTTACGAAGCAAAATACTAGTGTGTGCACACAGGATCATAACCTGAATAAATTCACAAATTGAAGTATGAATTTGGGCTGAGAAGTGAAACTTGAAGTAGGTCACCAGCAGTAAATAAGATTTTGAACTGCTGTTCTGAGATATTCTTGATAGATGCTTGCATAACTTATTTGTGAAAGTATCTTTCAAGGTGACAGTTCTGCAGCTTCCATGGTGCTTATTCCACCTCATAACTGTATATGCTAAAAACATTATGTTTTGTAAAGTTCAGGAATTTCAAGTTTATTGAGAACATATCCCATAGTTTTAGACAGGGACTTGAAATTTGGCAGAGGAGAGGTAGTTATCCCAGTGACTTCCTATCAGAATGTCTTTGCTATCAACTTAAGAATTTATTCAAGTTATGAACCTCTATATATTTCAGTTCATACATTCATAACAGCGATTAGTTCAAAGAATAATATTGCTATCTTCAGAGATTCTGGATGGTATATTCCAGCCTCCATTTACCTTCTCCATGTGTAGGCTTATTGCTAAGGCAGTGGTAATCAGACATTTCTCCCTGTTTTGCCCTGTCCTCAGGGTCCTTCATTCACATTGCTTCTCTGAGAACTGCTTAGCTAGGATGCCACAGAGTTGACTTGCTTCATCAGGGGTGGGAGGTGAACCTGCTCTGTGCTGACTGTCGCTTCAGGAGAAGGTGAATATAGTCAGAGGAATGGGTCATCGAGCCTGACTGTTTCTGAGCTTTCCTCTCCCCTCCCGTCCCTGATAGTCTTCCCTACCTTATCTCCCTGTGAGCGGCATCACCCAAGGGTTGTGGTATTCCCACTCGTGTGCTAGAACTTTATTCCTTCCCCTTCTGCAGTCCCCCTAAAGTCTGACATAAGGGCATGCAAGGAAGATATGCTGTGGAAGGAAGCAGAGGAATAGAAATTATAACAATGTTTTGCTAAACGTAACTATTGAGTAAATCTGCGTATAAGAACAGTTGTGTAGGCACCTTTAGCCTTGCTTGCCCTGTTGTGCTGTTAGGGGATTAGGGGAGGAGGAGAAAAATGCTTGGAAGAACCGGCCAAAAACTCTAGCTCAGGTATGACCAAACTTTGAGCTGAATACTCAATAAGTATTCCTTATTCGAAGGGGCACAAGGCCCATGGCACATTTCTCAGGAGGCCCAGATGGCAGAGTTGCAACATTTGCAAGAGTTGCAATAAGGAGATCCCTGATGTTCTGGCTGTGCTGTGGTGCAATGCTGGCACAAAGCTCACTCTCAGGGCTGTATTAGTGATGTCAGCCTCCATAATCAGGTTGGCTTTGGTCCTTCCAATTTGCATTAGCTGGAAGTCCCTATGCCCAGACCAAGTTCCAGGATGAGAGCCGTGCTCGGATAGTCTGAGCTGCGTGGGAGCAACCAGCTGGCATTCCCTGTGGTAGCTGGCCAGAACGGCTGTAGAAGTTGGTAAGAAAGAGAGGTATGGACACTGAAAGGGGTTCCTTTGGTATGCATACCACCTTGCACCCTCGTTCTGCCCTTCTCACAACTGTACTTGAACAAAACTAATTAACGTTATGTAGTAGCATAGTGTTTTCTTATGATCAATTGCATTATTTCTTTCCCCTTATGTTTTATTCAGAACATCAGCTCTGTTGAGAGAGGCACCCTACTTCTCTCTGGCTGTACATAGTTGATCCTACATTTTCTTTTGGCACCTCCGAGATCAGTTCAGTCTCTGTTGGGACATGAAGTATGTGGGAGAACTTGCCTCAGGTAACTTTATATCAAGGTACAGAATAGGAATGGGACAAATACTGAATAAAATTATTAGGGTAAAGAGCCATGAACAATAAAAAAAAATGATATATATATATATTTTTTTAGGATTTCAGTGGAATAATGTTTTATGTAATGTAAACTTTTAAGAATGAATTTTGTACTATACCTCACAAAATTTGGTTACTGTTACTTCATGTGAAAATTGTTGATTGCATTAAGAAGTAATTGTAGGGACAGTAAAGGGTAGAGATAAAACATTGATTTTGAAGGGAGGTGGCAACTAGGTGCTTCTGGGATCTGCAGCATAGGTAAATGTAACATATTTCCTAGGGATCTTGTAGAAAGATTGAACACTACATTTATTACATTCACAGATGGTCATAAAATTAGGATGTTCAACAAATACGGAGTAGGTTATAATACAAAAGGACAGAAAGAGGTTGGAAATATGGGCAAGAGACAAAATGAAGTCCTCTGGAAATATGTAAATGAAAACATCTGAAAATATGCAAAATACAAATATTCAGTGGTAGAAAAGTGTTGAAAAGGAAACGTTAAAAAAATAAACATGATGATGGAAACTGATTTGGAATGTAGTTTGACGAAGACAGAGAAACAAGAGAGGAGGATTGAGGTTGTGTGGGCAGCCATTGCAGCACGCCCTGAGGACATAGTTTTCTTTCCGTTGTGGTATTTGACCTCGTAGCGCAAAGGCAGCTATCTGTATTGAGTTGTCCCATAAGAAAATATGTTGGCATTTTATACCAGGTGAATCATCTCAGTTCATTTCCTTATTCGAAGGACAGTTCTAGATAGTGGTATTTAATTTGATGTTTCCTAGCAAGAGATTTGGTTTGCACTGACTCACCTGAGCCTTGTCCGTTTGTTTTCAGGATCTAAGAGCAGCAGATCCCATCCTTCTCTGTGACTAGAAGTATGTGTAGAAAAGAGGTGCAGACTCTGGGACCGACTTTGCCCTGTAGAAGGGTTCAAGAGAAAATGGTGCCTTGTAAATCCAGATAGATGATGTGAGGAAATAAACTTTCATCATGCTGTGACCACCATCAGGGCGGTGAGCTGAAAGGTTGGGTACCCTTACAACCTACCCTTCTTCCAAGACTTTCATACCAGAATGGTTCTTTTTAGCCCTGAAAAGTATGGGAAAAGCTTGGTAGATCTTCAGTTATAAACACTCCAGTGCAGAAGGTACTGGTAAGCAGTACAGGGTGCTTTGAACTTTGAGAAATGAGGAAAAAAACCAAAACCCAGCACTTGAATCTATGTGGAGCAGATCTACTTCCTTTTTAGCTAAAAAGAGCTTGATGCCTGGGTTCAGGGATGTGTAGTCTGTATCCTCAAATGAGAAGCCATCTGTCTGAAGTGTATTTATTTATGAGTTCTAAATTAAAATTACAGTTTGTCATTTAATGTAAAATTTGATGTTTGTACTTTGTTTTCATCAGCATGCAGGATTCTGAAGTGTTTCCGGAGTGTTTTCTTCATCTAATAGTTTTGTTTGTAATTCTGAGATCATGTTTGAATTATTCTAAAAAATGAAGAAAGGCTGTTATATTATTCTTTGAATTATAAAATTAAGTTTAGACATTAATATCCAGTTCAAATCTGAGGAATAATTTCTGTAACCAAAAGAAGGGCTTGTTGGTGGCTGGATGGAAAATCTGCATCCTGACAGCTCAGGGAGACTGATTTATTGGTCAGATGCCCAATAACATGAATATAGCAGCAACATATAGTGTTTTCCAATAGCAGAACATACCAATTATCCCTAATGCAGGTTAAAAATCATCACACCGGTGTAGTAGCCCATTCCAGCAGCAAGGCTGGCCTTAACCTGTTAAGGCTTGTCCTCCCAGGGAGCCACATTGAGATGCAGGCAAGGTGGTGAATTTCCACTCATCTGTCTGCTATTGACACATTGCCAAGGAATGTTGACACACAAGCCATGGAAACATCATCTCCCTGGAAAGGCATTAGCAAGCTTTGAGTTTTTGGTTTGGTTTTTTGCCTTTTTTCAACTGTACCGGAAAAGCATTAATGATTGTGGGGATCCTGGTTTTCTGATTACATGGATATCCTATTCATGACTGTGCAACCGCTCTGGTCTCTCTCATGTCTGGCTGAATTTTCAATGCCTTAAAGGAGATTTTGAAGTGGGTTGAAAATTGACTGAGATGCTCAGCATGTCTCCAGACAAATTTCTTCAACTATTTAACTACTGGTGTATTGGCAAAGCAATTACATGGCTGTGAACTGAACCAGTCTTCATGTTACATGCTGACGTGTTTAGATCTCCTACAGCACACACAGTTTCACCTGTTTTCTTCATCAGTGCATTCAGTTCTGGAGTAACAGATACGTAAAATGGATGTGCGGGATTGACAGTTCTTCCAGGTAGCAAATGCCTTCTGCTACAGCTGGGACAGGGAAAATTCCCGCAGTGGAAGACAAAGCAACTCATCATCTCAAGAGGCATGGAGTAACGGTTACTGTCTGTAGGTTGTACGTTATTTACAGCCAGAGAGTTTAAGATGGATGAATTTATATAGTGCTAATGATCTTCAATATAAGTTTCTTAGCTTGGTTTCTTAGTCTTCATATAACTTTCTTAGCTAACTTTACCGACCATTTTGGAGATGTTGAAAACTGAAATGCTTCTATACTTAAATAGACTCTCACCATTTTACCAATTTTTGATCCCTTGAATTTACATATCATGAGTTTGTCATAAAACATACACACTCTGGAAAATGTCTCTCAATTCTTGGCATTGCTTATGTTTAGTTTTACATTTTGAGGGATTGTTGGTTCCAAATGCATTTTAGCTGCTTTGTAAAGGTACGACTGTTACAAGAAATAGGTGGATAGGGTGGGAGGAGGGCAGAAATCTGTTGCCTGACTATCCACAGAAATCACATGATTTAATTTCTTCATGTTATTTAGTGAGAATCTGGGCTAACAAGAACACAATTCGTTTTACTGCAATGATACAGAAGATCTGGCATCATCACTAAAATCAACAACTGGTCATATCAGTTACTAGTCATTTAACTTTCATCAGTCACTGTCTGCAGTAGCAGAACCCAAGGGGAGACTGTGCCGGCTGCTGCTCTTGTAAGAAGTAAATTCTCTTTTAAAAGTAACTTATAGGGCTTGCTGCGGATGTGAGACTAGTGGTTCGTTTCGGCCTGGGTACAGCCCCTGGAAGTTTCCAGTAACCGCTTCAGAAGAGGGACTTACAGCTCACAACACTTCAGTAAGCAGATATGGAATAACTTGTTCAGAGGGAATTGCTTTCATAAACTCCAAAAGTTGATATATACTTGATACACTATTTCAATTATTCTTCTGAATTCTTTTGGCCAGTATCTCAGTGATTTAGCTCCATCATAATTAACAAAATTAATTAATGGACCTGGGGTTTTTTTGTTTGATTTTGCTTCCATATTTTCAGCAAGTATTCTTTAACAAAGTTGTTTGTGCTAACCACTAAATGTTTAAATGTTTTCTATGAATCCACCTTATATATTCTTTTGGGGTTTTTTATTTGAAAGAGTAGACCATACTGATATTTCTTAATGCTACTTGCTGTTACATTTTCATCCTAGGAAGCAAAGTCTGCAGTGTTTCTCCAAGTTGTATGAGAAACTCTTCCCTTGCAGCCTAATGATTCCAGATCTCTTAAATTATCTAAATCTATGCACAATCCAGAAAGCCATGCCCTATGAAGACAGCGAAACTTCTGAAGAATATTATGTTACCACTTTCTGTTCATTCTTTGCAGCTGTCCTTGAAGAAGAATGAATGTCTGTCATTGACTGAGGTCTTCAGTCCTGTTGCAATAATTAAGGAGGTGCCTTGCCACTTACAGGCAGTGTGAGAGGCAGCGGTATTTACATCTTTCGTTAGACTGCAGCTTAAAACACAGAATTGCATAGGCGTTATGCATACTTGACTGAAAAATGGCCATTTTATCAAGTGTTAGTAGTGTATATGTGACCAATCCTTGTGAGTGCTTTTCATGTGAAATAATTTGAGACACTATTCTTTCTTCTGATGCTTTAATTTTGAAGGATTAAAGAAATCCCCTTTTC
Source organism: Aramus guarauna (assembly GCA_013400195.1). Classification (NCBI taxonomy): domain Eukaryota; kingdom Metazoa; phylum Chordata; class Aves; order Gruiformes; family Aramidae; genus Aramus; species Aramus guarauna. Next base: position 268,343 of record VXBL01010524.1, on the reverse strand, counting down.
ACATACAAATGAATTGATGCTGTGCTCAGACTGGGCTTTTTGGAGTAGGAATCGAGTTCCGATTCTTGCCACAGCCTATCTTGAGGAAGAAAAACTAATGGCCCGAGGCATTCTCACTCCTATCAAAATGCACGTCTTCTGGAAACTGGCTAAATCTCAAAAAGCAACTAGTCTCTCAGCAGTTGTAGGATTAGAGTTTGCCTCTCCTGCTCCGCAGCTCGGGCAGAGGAGGACCACTCCAGCTGCTGTGGAGCAACTCTTCACTTGCGACTGTGTCTTAAACCTAGTGGCTGCTCTAGTGGTACGTTTCTACCACCACTGGGAGATGATTGACCTTACCTCCTCCTCATCATCACTGGTATTCATTAAACGAGGCCATAAATACCCTTTTCCAGTAGCATCGTGGAAGTTTTTAAGTATTGGAGTGATTCTCACATGTGAAAACACTATAAAATCATACTAGTGATGACTTTCTTTGACCACAGTGCTTGTTAGCAGAACATTAACCTATTTGGACAGGCTCGCTAAGAAAAATTCCTGTTGTATAACTTCTGAATTCTCAGTTCATGTTGATACATTTGAATACGATTAACATAAATTTTCTCTTTAAGCCATACACATGTTAAGTTAAAATTCAAGGAAACCTGCAAATGTGATTTGTAACAAGACAGTAAAATATTATTTTAAAATTCAGAAATTAATTTTATGCTCAAGAAAATAGCTTCCTCCACAGCTGTTTTGGATAGGGTTTTTCCTGCCGTCTTCCTGTACCACCAGGGACTCTTAAGCATTGTTCTGCAATATTATTATTGCTGGAGCTTCTCATGATCAGAGCCTGGTATTATAATCATAACTTATTTGCTGGATGTAAATGGATAGTAGCTGAAACCAAATTTCTTTTCACCTGTATAATCAAAAAATATTATTTGGATTCCTAGAGGTGAAAGGAGGCAAGCGGAAACTTCATATTTGAAGAGAAAATTTCAGAGGCACTTTGTCACTGTCATGTCGTGGTGCAGACATCTGTCAGACTCTATTACAAATCCAACTTTCTTATTCGATGAGTTACTCAATTTGCAAATTGAGACCTCTCTGCTTTGTTAAAAATTATCACTGCTCATCCGAAAACCCTAAGTGTTTAAAAGTATAAGATGACAGCTTGAATGCTTAGGGATGTGGACTGTCCTTATAAGGACAAATTACCTTTCTGGATGTCACATTTAAATGTTTGGCTGCCTATCATCTACAGGGAATTTAGTATGATAAATCTTTTTAGATCTCTGAGAGCTGAGGAATTTGTTTGAAAATGCACGAAAGGTGTTTGAGGTTCAATTTTTCTTTGTGTGCATCTTTTACGGAGTAGGCTTCAAACGTCTCTGATTTCAAGTACTATAAGTGGAAGATATTGCTTGAGGTCATCTCCTTTATTCAAAAATATGAAGCTGTTGTCTTTATTTTTCATCTAAATAAGAAATTTTTTGTTTTTACTAAATATATGTATTAGGCTATTTTCTAGCATGAATCAGGATGGATTGAGCTAAAGATTAAAAGGTTAATTTTTTTTTTACTTGTATGACAAGCATACAAAGATGTAATTGTGGAGTGGATCTGGCCCATCATTTTGGTATCCCATTTTGTAATTTCATTGTCAATTGCAGTAATATTTGCCATTCTTATGGGAATTAAGATACACATGGGGTTTTATTGTGTACATTAAAACCAGCTATTCCTAAATGCTGGTGATGATGATATGGATGCTCCCGTGGCAACAAAAATGCGTTTCCTCATTCTCATTTCTTTGATTTGTGTGTATTTTGGCATTGCTTTTCTTGCATTTTTGTTGAGATAGATTATAACTTTTAGTAGTATTGATGTAATTCTAGCTGAATATATCCCACTAGGTAGGTGCTGTTCATCTGTGGGCATTCTGCTTCTATCCAGTGCTTTATACACGTTTATTTTATTTAGGAAATAAGTTACTCTCGGAGGAAAATAGCTTTGATCTCCTGACATATACCACCAAAATTTCTGTAACCCATTGGGGGGATATGAGAACCACATCTTCAATTTTGCATACTGCCATCCTTTTTTAATCCAGCTTGAAAACTGAATATCTTTTTCAAGGAGTATTCAGCTAAGGACTGTATCTAGCTCTGCCACCAGCTGTGGTTTCTTCCTTCATGGCTTGAATAATGGAGTAGAGGAAGCAGCTTTGACAGGCCTGCAATATCCTTGGGTTTGGCTGTTATGGAAAAGAAGAGCTCAGTAGGTTGCTCCTTTTTTTCCAGGTCTGAGGTGCAAAAGCTTGATCCCTGCAGTGTCAGAGATGGTTCTTCGTCCCCTGTTGAAGGAATTTGGCTAGAGGTTGGGGGAAGGGTGGGGTTGAGTTGGTTGGTGGTTGCTTTTTTTTTTTTTTTTTTTTTTTTTTAACATCTCTGGTTNNTTTTTTTTTTTTTAAACCTCTAGGCTCTTACGGATGGTATCTACTGGTTCTAACACTGTGAGCTATTTCAGAGTTAACTATAGAAAATCAAGTTACTCTTGATTACTGAATTAGCATATGAAGTCTTTCGTGTTAAGCAAAAACCTTTAGCAGGTCTGGAAAGAAGGACTTACCTGCTCCTCCTATAGCAAGATGTTGCTGAGACTGTTATGCTGAGTGAAGCCCTATTACAATGTGTGATAGACCATGAGGGAATTGTTGATGGGTACTGTGCAACGTGATTCAAACACCACAGCTGCTCCGTACCCTGCTGGCACGGATAGCAAGCCTTTGGGAGTTTCAGAAATGCTCCCATGTGTGATCCTGTGCCCAGCTTCAGAACTGGTGTCTCAGATGGCATCAGCCAGGGCTGCCTGCGGTGAAGGGAGCTTTCCTTCTGAACTCCCATCACTTCTCTGGTTTTCTGAGGGGGATCATTAGGACTCTTTGCAGGTTCTGGAAACAGTCCACACTATAAAGTGAAGTATGGAAGATGTTTGTGACAAAATCCCAAAAGACTGTGACCATGAAGAACTTCTGTGTTAGAGAAGCACGTCTATGTGCAACTGACAGACTGCCTGCAGATTGGTGCTCAGGCCTGTCAAAGAGAAGCCTTCTTCAGCTGGGAGGCTTGGGTTTTCTTGGCCATGTCTGCTTGCAGTTCTCTTAGCACTGTCACCTACGACAAAGCAGTGAGTGTCAGTTCCTTACTCTGCTTCACAGTTTGTAAGAAAATTAAGCAAATCAATAGCATGGAAAAAGAAGCCAGAGCAGGTGTTTCCTGGCAGCTAGGAAGTGTACAAGAGAATCGAGCTGCAGCTTTTTCTTGTCTCTCTAGCTGTTGCTATTCGGCTTTGAATGTGTTGATCTTCAGCTGTTCTTGAAGTGGAACAGAAATAAATATGGCTTGTTTTCTTCCATTGTTGTTGCTCTGCCACACGCTCACCCCACAGCACGGGCTTCATCTCAGGATGTTATTTGAGTTCTGAGCATGACGATGGCAACATTCATTTGGGTGCTTATGGACAAAGTCAGGGATGAGCTTTGGTGGTAAGGATTTTAAATAGACATCTATCTTATCATACCTGCAGAGGTCTCAAGGATTTATTTTTTTTTAATGTTGTGAAAAGATGATGAGGTAAAAGTTATAAAGCAGAATTGACTTCAACAATTCACAATTTTAACTACAAGGAAGTTTGCTGAAGCCCTTCAGTGTTGTATCCAGTCCTGACACAAGTCAGTTGTCTTCCCAAGGGACCTCTTTTTAGTGCCTGTGAAATATATTAGAGTTTCATCAAGTTATCAAGATGAAAGATGTTAATCTGATTTTGCCTAATTGTTCCAAATTAAAAGAAGAAGAAAGAGCTTAACTATGGGGAGGTGAAGGGGAAGGTCTCTTGGTTTTAGCAAATCTATTTCTTAATCCAAAATTTGGAAGTAGAGACAGAAAATAGCACTGATGAATTCCGAGTGCAATACTGTATGACAACAGAAAGGATTGTGATAATTTACTTCACAAGTCATTTCACAGGCTCTTCTATCCTGAACCTGAATGAATCAAGGTGTGTTCTATGTTAACTGTTTTTAAAGTTCCCAAATTATACCAACTGACCTTGAGTGAAGGTGTGAATTAGTGAAAAAGTGGCATCTCTCCCCACCCAAAAGATGGAACTAATTTGCTCCCAGAGCATGAATCAGGTTTTAGAAATAGTAGTACTTCCTACTGAAGCCTTTCCTTGTAATCTCTAATAGCACTTTTTCTGCCTTGTTCCTTTGAGTTGCTAAGATTTTAATTGAGACCTTCAGCTATGCCTAGATATCCATCCAGGCCACCTGCTCTTAAACTGGATGTGGAGTCCTGTCTGTCATAGTCCACGTCACCTGCTTTTTCAGCCACTGCCTGAAACTGCAATCGCTAGAGCAGATTTCAGAAGTGCAATATCAAGCCTGCTCAAAAAGGCAGCAAACCTGAACCTCAGTTGGATGGTCAATAGGGATTTGTCTGCTTACATGTACTTTTACAAACTTTTCAGCTTAATCAGAGGTTCATGTGAAAAACATTTCACACAAAGACATTGTGTTGATTTTCAACACACTCAAGGTGGGGCACATAAATGGGTTACACTCATATGTAGGTTATTTCTTTTTGTTATTTTTTTTTTTCCTTAAGTCACCAATATTACTTCAGTACAGGTTACTTGCTCATGTTGATCATGTTCTTTAACTCCTTAAGAAAATCAGTACTGAAATATTAAACAGTGAGAGGAATTAAGCAATTTTTAGTATGTGGCATTCCCAATACATTGAGTCCTAGTAAAGTGAAGAGCATGTCACACCAACTATAATTATTTTGGTTTTGACAAGACTGTCTGAAAGCCAGAAAACTCACTGTGACATTATTCTATACCGGAGAGGAGCTACAGCTTACAAATCTGAAGGCTATCATGGTACAGAAACAATGCCCACCTGTCCTCTCTGAGTTACAATCTTTACAAATGTGGCTGAATACCACTCATAAAATATTGACTTTTCTAAGGCTGGACAGCACATGAGTGACAGAACCAAGACTAAGCCTACTTCCTGGCTGCTCTTGTAGTGCCCCGGTCCACTGAGGCACCCTGCTTCCTGGTAAATGATTTATGTATATAATATTGCTTTCCCCTATGAACTAGCGTATCGGATAGGAAAAGAAACCCAAATAATACAGGAGCGGCCAAGGCTCTGTTCCGTCTGTCCACTGTGTGGAAATGCAGACAGATGGTACGATGCAATTCCAAAAAGATTATTTTTGATATTGCATTGTAACGGCATCACCATCTTGTGACCTGGACAGGCTGAGACATATTTGGTCCCCTGGAAGAATAAGAAGCATAAGCAGACCAGAAATACTGAATATACAGGTGTTCTATGGGTGCTTACATATTAGTTTGTTTTGGAGAATCATGGGGTTTGGGTAGATATTTGGAAGGTGGAAGGCTATGACTGAAAATTAAGAGAGAAAGAAATGTTAAATATTGAGAAGGGTGACAGAGGAGACACACAAAAAAAAAGGGGGAAACAAGTACAGGGAGATGGGTGGGAAAACCAATTGGCACAGCACAGGAGCAGGTTGTTGAGGTAGGAGGAGAATAGGTAACTGGAGACCAGTGACCAAAGGCAGTACAAATATCATTTGCTCCAGTTGTCATAATTTTGACTTTTGAGGTCAAAAGTTCCCTTGCAGGGTTGTGCTTCTCACATATAGAGTAGGGAAATGTCAGCTCTTTTGCAGAGAGAACATGCATATATGTGAATCTTGCTCAAATTCAGATCATCTTTCGTGCTACAAACAGAAAAGTGTATCTGTTGTTTGGTTTTTGTGTTATTTCTGCACATATGCTATAGTTTTCTAAATTACTTTTCTGGGGACAAAGTAGATTAGGTAGATAAGCTATCTTCTTCAGAATTATAAAACAAAATATATTCTGCTTTTATTAAGCAAAACTGTAGTTTTCAAAGTTCTATGCCTTTAATCTCACAATGTTCATGGACTCTATGGCTTGGTTATTTTTTGTACCTACAAAATAACATTGGGTTGGTTTGTTTGGTTTTACTGAATGTGTGCAGTATTGGAACTATCACTTAAAAATGTCTGGTTTTCCTTTTACAATGTTTTACTAGCTTATTTCAAGGACAAAAATACAAGCCTCTTTTTTAAAGAAATAGATTTAATATCAATGTCTGTAAATTTTTTAACATATACAGTTGAGTCAGCTATGTAGAGTAACACGGGCTTTGGTGGTGACACTAGTCTGAGGGGGGAGAATGATATCACAAGAATGGAAACAAATGTGTTCTCTCACTCTGGTCATGAAGCTTTTAATTCCACACTTGGGGAAACAGCAGGATTTACTGGGGTCAGTTGTACTCCACTGGGATATGTATTATTAAAGTGTGTATATATGTGCGTATAAGTGTTGCAGGGAAGAGTAGAAGGTCAGAACATACTTTGCAGTTTTATTGCATTGCATTAGATTTACCTTTTAAAACTTATTTGTTCTCAAAATCAGACATAAAACAACCCCCCCAGCACATGTATTTACTGAATAAATATTTAAATAGTTGCATTTACCCTTCAAGTGCCGTATGTATGCTTATTATGAGCAGGAATAGGAAAATAACTGTGCAGGTTTTTTTCCATTTAAAAGTTACCTTTACTGGTTTTCTCCTGTTGGACCTTATGTACTTTAATTTTTATAATCAATTTAGAAACCTGTTTTCAGAATGCTTCTCACAGAACTTGTCCTACAGTGCCTCTATGTTTGTTTGTGCGCGACACACAGCCCAGATCTCTTTTCCTATTTTTTTTTTAATCTTGCATACCTTCCGCTGGCTGGAAACTGAGCCTGACTCTCCTTCGCTGTGCTATGTTGCGCAGTGGTTTCAGAGTCAGCATAGCCACCCACAAAAGGATGACACCGTCATGGCTGGGGTGAAGGGGGTACCCCCGGGACCTACTGCTCAGGTTTGGGCTGGAGGAGAGGACAAATGTTGGTGGCCAAGGCTCTTCTCGGGCGCACCGGAGACCAGCCTGCCATAAGTTTGCAGTGGAATCAGCGAAGCACAGAAATTACTTGAAAACAACTTTTATACAGTCACATTTTCCTCCGATCTTGTGCTTTATTCTTCAAGGTGATAGCAAAAGTATGAGCGTGTGTGTGCTGTTTTCAAATTCAGAGTCTGTTAAAATAATTCAATCCTTAGAATCCTTCGAATCCTTCAGAAAGCTTTTTACTCCCAGCTTACAGAAATGTTGTGGAACTACTCTCGAAGTTCATGCTCATACCTTTAATAGTATACTAGAAATTAAGTAATAGCAATGTAATATGAAATCTCCACTGCAGTTTTATTTAAGTTTTCTTTTTTAATTTAGAATAATATGGAAGAAACATAATCATTTTAATGTACATATCACTTAAGGCTGGACAAAGTTGAAAGAAAATGTAATGCATATTAGATATATAAATGGCAGAAGGATCCCTCTGCTCTGTCTATATCCTGTGTTCTTTACTCTGCCTGCAGGATCTGAGCCCCAAAAGGAAAATATAATGAAATATTTTGTAAAATTCTTAAGGTTTTTTCTTTCTTCCTGAACAATTTACACTGATTGGATTGCAGCCTGAAATTTCCATTTTAGCTGCTGTTGCTTTGAGTAAAACAATTACTTTTTATTAAAAATGTCAATTCGAATGATTATTTAAATCTGGCTTAAAAAAAAAAAAAAGGAAAGAAAACTCTTTGCTGGTTACTGTTATTTTGCATGGGATTCTGTGCTATGGAAACTGGACATAATTTTATTGAATTGATTTTCTTTTAATTGGTATTAATGAAAATTACATGTGTGTGTAAAGGGAGGATACAATTCCTTAAGGGCCTTAAATTGTCCTGATGCACATGTGCATTTTCCATTACTCTTAATGGGAGTTGCGTTTTTCTCAGTGGTGAGAATGAATTCCTTGGGCCCGGATTGTGGATAACCTTTGTGGAAGTGGTAGCCTAATACATTTTTGGCATGAATGAGGCGAGGGAGTGTTTGCTGTACTCAGAATGGGGGTCAGAAAAATGAGCCGAGGGACGGGCAAGGTAGCACCCCAATTCCTTCTCCTCTTTACCGGACTCGGCACCTGCGGTTTGCAGAGCCGGCTGCCGTTCTTTAAGTGCTCTGACTCTCATTCCTGAGCGCTTGAAAGGGTTTCAGCAACTCTAATCTGAAGGAAAACCCTAACTAGACTCCTTGTCTTTTAGAAACCACTGGTGAACCCTTCATGTGTATGAAACTGCAATTCCAGAATGAGTTATTTTCATTTTTAAAACATTCTCTTAATATTTTAACTGCGTTGGCAGTTACAATGAATTGTAACAGCAAACGTATAGAAACAATTAACCTGATGTGTGAACCTTGGGGTAAAGATAATTCAGCTCTTTATGCCCTTCCCATATGCCCGTCATCAAATTCATATTATATAACATCCTTTTAGATACCAGTAGAACTTACTTTTTATGAATCCAGTATTGCTCTACCAATCTAGTATGTTATATCAATATGTTAATCTAGTCAGAGTAAGTTAATCCAGTTGGAGTAAGTAAGTCAGTATTTTTATTTTAGTTTTCATTGCAGAGATATATAACTTGCCTGAATTAGGCAGGGGCGGGTGGAGCGGGGCTTGGTCTCAACCAAGAAATAAAATATGAGTTTGCAGTCAACCTTTAGGTGCAACTTCTTTGACCAGGAATGGCAGAGTGGGAAACTGTAAGTAATTGAAGATAATAATGTAATCCATTTTTATGCTATTTCCTGGTGAGTTTGGTTTGTGAAATCAATGTTTTGATTTGATCTTTAGGTATTGTCCTGTTGTTTACAAGAAAAAAAAAGTTACAGAGTTATACAAAGTCTGTTAAACATGATAATAAAGAGTAAAGATTTTTGAAAACTTCTTTCTTTGACTATAATTTCTTGGTTTTGGCATCATATATTCTGCACTGATGGAAGTAAGCCTAATTAAATCACAAAGGCTGCATTTCTAACTCTTTCTCCTAATTTCACTGTTTATGGAAATATATTCCTCGTTGCAGTAATATATACGCTGAAGTATCAGTATGTAGGGACAATGGAATGAGTTGAGGGATTTACTGATTTGCTCTGAAATAATTTTTTTCATAGTGTTTATGCAGTAGAAGTTAGTATAGCATTAGGATTTCAGTCAGTCCAACCATTGGCAGTGATTTATAACCAGAGTGTTAAATGAAATTGGGAATTAGGGGAGAAACATTATTTTCTAGTCAAGTCAAGCAGCTGTGTTGTGGACAAGGGGTATTTCTTCTTGACTTATACTCAATCTGCGTGCATCAGGAACTCCAGTCTGAAGGAGCTTATAATTTTAGCAGTAATTGCCATTTAAATTCCATTCCTACTTGTTAAAATGATGAGAGGAAAGTGCAAGAAAAACAGATGCTCTGACTGTTTAAAGCCCAATAGATCCTCAGATCCCATGTAAGGTACCAAAAGTTATTCCCAAACGGGATTCAAGAGAGCTTTTCTTACTTTTTTTTTTTTTTTTTTTTCCTATATTTACCTGTCTCACCAGTAAGCAATGAGAGCGTTCCTTTGCTGGTGCATAATGGGTACTAGCGCTTGCTTTCCTACCACTCCACTGAGATTTTTTTTCCTCTGCTGGGGACCTACTCTATTAGTTGTCTTCCTTACTGGTAGTAGCTGTGGCAGTGTAGCCGCTTGGTCAGGGAGTAGAAGATCCGCTCGCTGCCTTGCACCAGCGTTGACGCCCCATCCAGCCCCCCTCCATCTGCGCCCGGTACACATGGGGAGCGAGGCATGAGTGGAGCGTGGCCGGATTCCCACCCCCTTCCCATGGGGTTTGGATACAAATAGTAATTTTCTGTACCAGTATTTAAGAGGAGAGAGGGAAGGGATTAGCAATTATATGGTCTAAACTGGGTACTGAGATTCAGCACAAATATCAGAGGAAGAATGGTTCAAAGATATGGAAGTACAGCAATATGAGAAGTATACAGCATGGGCTTACCAAAGGCAGATCTTTCCCATCTAACTTGATACCTGTCTTTAATAAGCTTGTTTGATACCCTTTTGTCTTGACAAAGGAAGTTTGTGTGGTTGGATTTAAAATAAACATCAAATAGAGTGTCACTTGAGAATGGGTTCAGTTACAGAGAAAAGTAAAAAAACTCTGAGGTGATAATGCGTTAGTTAAAGGGATAATAACAAAAGGTTATCTTTAAAAAGAAGTGGTGAGCCAAAAGGTAGAGGTGAGATTCCATAAGGAGTGATCTTGGTACCAGTTCTAGTTGTTGTTTCCAGTAAATTGCAGGAATACTCTTTTGGAGTTTGTTAGTAACATGAGCTATAGGAGTATTGTAAAATTCAAAACAGATTATCAAATGGTAAAAGCTGGATGGCTTTTACAGTAGGCATTACAGTAATGGGATGGGATCTCCTAAGAACCGTAAGATCATGCAAATAGTGATTAATATTATTTTCACTATAAAGTCAAAGGCTTATTTGTTGGAAATAAGTGTCAGATTGTATAATTATTTTATCTAATCACCAGACCAAAAAGCCTCATATTATTTCCAGGTATGACAAAATGGGTAGTGGCAGTTTTAGGGTGAAACAACCAAAGTACTTGCAGCAAAGGGATGGGGAAGTATTAATACTGTTGAAGTTTTCATGAGTGAGACAACTGTCCATGCAGAATAGTGTCTACAGTTCCGGGTGAAGCAAAAGATGTGAGCAGAGATATTCTCCTTAAAGAAAAGATTACAATAATCTGTCTGAAAATTAAGAAGATCTGTTTCGTTTTAACTCTTAGCAGATGGATAAGTTGCAAAAAGTGGCCATGAAGAAAGAAACTGAAAATGGAAGAAAGATTTCTAAATCTTTAGAGGAGTGAGGTTTTGGAACAGCCTACCTGTAGAAACAGTGGATGCAAAACATAAATTTCAGAAGTGGATTGTGCAGTGCATGTGACTGACCTTGACACAAGAAAATCCTTGACATTTTTCTGCAGTCATTGCAGCATGCCCCGTAGCGATTACAATGACAATGGAGTGTCTACTGGGTACAATTTCAAGCATGTCCATGCAGGTGACCCAAAGCTGCGCAGTCCGTTGTTTTCTGCGGTAATTTCCTTAAAATATGATTCTGCCATGTGGTGCTTGAGGATGAAAAGGGTTAGTGTCTTGGAAAACAAGTCTAAAAATATTCATCAATAGTAGTTCAGGAAAATATGTGCTGTTGAGCCAGTGGAATTATCCTGTTGAAGTCATGGAAAAGGAAGTAAATGAAGATTGATGGCGAGAGGCAATACTTAATGTGATACCAATATTCAGAATGGAAAAAAAAAAAAAGATACTCACAGGTGAGCTTAACCTAGTAAAATTAGGCAAGCTACTTATGAGATAAATTCATAGGCACTGTGTGTAATGGGAATGAAAACCAGTGAACAGGGAATGAATCTGATGATACTGAATCTGTAGATTTTGCAGGCATGAATGGGTAAAGAAACAATACAAAGTGGCTCAGAGGTAAGAAAATATTTAGGCAGGGTGGAAAATGAAATTTTCTTAAGAAAATGTGAGTGGATGGCCATACAGAAAAGTAGTCTGAAATACAGATATCAAAAATACTCAATGTTCAAGACACTCTTGAAATGGAATAACATCGAAATGTTTTGTTGCTAAGATTTGCGGTGCCATGTCATTGACAAAGCAAGGTCAAATTATAATTCAGCTTTAGATGCATCCAGACACTCCCTAAACACAATTTACTCAGAAAGCGCTGTTGAAACATCCCTTCCTACTTTTGTTAATTTTTGGGTAATAGAAGTTGTACACAGTGAAGAAGAGACAGTTGTTACCGCAATGTGTTTGACAAACTGAAGGGAAATATTTATATAGACATGGACAGTTGGAACAAAGATAGCCTGTCAGGTGCTGACAGACACTGACATCCTGTAAGAATTTGAAAATAGGGTGCTTGAATGAGGTTGGGAATATGTGGATTTCCAATAAAACAGAGGAGGATTAAGGAAAATTTACATTGAATGTAAGAGTTCAGTATTAGTTTTGGTTAATAGCTAATTTAATGAAGGTGTTGGGACAGCAGGGAGTATGCTATAGTGAAGCCTGCAAAATACTTTTACTTGTGCCCTTTTTTTTAATTAATTCATTCATTCATAACTTTTGAAAAACTTTTCTGTACTGAAATATTCCAGGCTTGGTCTCTGCTAGCAGTTTGACTGAAATCGATTCAACCATTTATGAGTTACAGGAGTCAGAAAATTAGTGTTTCTATTGCAGAGTGAGTCACACACTCTCTTTGATCAAAGTTTTGGTTTGTCAGGGTTTTTTTTCCTTTCAAAAGCAACTCAGACTTTGACTCATAATATATTAACACAGCCCACTAAGGGCCAAAATTGAAACATAAAAACTCTGTTAAACGATACATAGGCCATTCAAAAAATCACTTCAGAACATGTTTGGTTAGCCCTTGCTGGGAAGTCTACCGCTATCTAAGAACAACTTGCCCAGTCAGACCTCTGAACCATTACGATATGTGATTTTTTTTTTTTCAGCTACACTTTCTGACCGGAGCCAGCACTAGAGCCATATTGCAACATCTGTTTATTGCAGTGGTCCAAAAGGTTGTCTATGACTTTATCATCAGCAACAGAATAAGATAGCCTTACTTAAAAAGAGAAAAAAGATCCTGTGGCAAAGATGATAAATTGTATTATTATTACATTGTAAAATACATAAATTTTTTGAGAATACCCTTCATTTTTATTTTGTATTTTCATTCTATGTGATTATATCTTTTGTTAAAAGGGTAATGAAATCCCGGTGAAAATAAGAATGCTGCTCCCATTAAGAAGTTACTTGGTTAAACTGTTTGACCAGGAAAAGTATGAAAAGCCTGATGTTGCCATTAGAACAGTTTTCAAAACCTGTACCTAGCTTCTGTCTTCGGGTACCGCACCTCCTCCCCATGACATGATTGTTTTGTAGTTCCTTTGTAATAAGGATAAAGCTGGAGATGGACTTTATACAAGGGCGGGTAGTGATAGGTTGGAGGGGTAATGGTGTTAAACTGAAGGAGGGTAGATTTAGATTAGACATTAGGAAGAAATTCTTTCCTGTGAGGGTGGTGAGGCACTGGAACAGGTTTCCCAGAGAAGTTGTGGCTGCCCCCTCCCTGGAAGTGTTCAAGGCCAGGTTGGATGGGGCTTTGGGCAACCTGGTCTAGTGGAGGGTGTCCCTGCTCATGGCAGGGGGGCTGGGACTAGATGATCTTTGAGGTCCCTTCCTACCCAAACCATTCTATGGTTCTATATCTGTATTTTGCTTTTATGGCATGGGAGGACTATACAGATATACCAGGAAAGATGAAGGCCAAGCTAGAATTGACCCTAGCAACTTAATTCACTTGCGTTATTATGGTATTGGGTACGTAAGTATGGGTTGTTGAGTTTTCTCTTGGGAAAAGACAACGTTCAAAAGAGGCCACAGGCCTCAGGAATTGTCCTTGCAGGCGGGATATGGTCTGCAAGCAATTTGGACTGTCTGGGTCATCACTCTCCACTGAGGTATAAGTTCGTTGCAGTCAGGAAGAATCGATTTGTTTGGCTGTTCTGTAGTATCATTTCCACGTTATTTCTCAGACCTTCAGATGCCTTCACCTATGGCATCCATAATGCCCTATTGATGGCATTACTATTTCTCATTTTGGGAACCCATGCCCACCTAGCTTGTGTTTAGCTCTTGGAGAAATTTTTGAGGAGTTAATTAGTCAAGCAGATCAACAGGAAACTGGTCGTATCGATAGGAGAAATGATTGCTGTGGTCATAGCCCCGGTGGCTGGCCAGACCTTGGCTGGTCTCCCAGGTCTGAAAGAAAGTAGAACACTGAAGAGGAGCAAATCAGATGTGCCCAAGGGCACCAGTGTAAGCACACAGCAACCGTTCTCTGGGGAGATTTTTAATGTTCCCTTCCCATACATAGGAAGAACCTTCCAAAAGGGCAGCAGGAAGCTTTTTTGTGGAAGCATTTCGCAGTGCAGCATTTATTAAAGTTGCATGTCAATTTTTAAGTTATTTTGACAAAAGCTTTATCATGGTGTAAAAATAAGCCTGTACATAACAGTCCAAAACTTGTTCCAAGTTACGAGTGGTTATTTGTTCCGTTGGCTTCAATCCGCAAATGAAAGCAAAAGGTACTCCTTAATCTTGAAAAAGAAGTAATGTTAATAGCAAGAATTATTTTGTTTGGTAAGGATGATACAGCCATATTTCAAATTTTATCAGTTGTTCTCTAGAACATGTTCTATACGACATTAGTTCAAAACAAATTGTGTCACTGCCAGCACTTGGAAAGACCAACAGGAAGCAGTTCCTGCAAGAAGGCTTTTGTACATTCATCAGCTGCTGTATATTACATACTCCAAATTGCATGAAAAAATGGGGATCTCTGATAACACACATTTTGAAGAGGGATTTACATTTAATAAATGTTTACAAGTATTTTCATAAACTCAGCTTATGACAGTGTTGGCTTCATGTGATTGATTACTCAAATGTTGCCTTTCCTCAAATATAGATTGTGCAGTTGTCTCTAGGAGTTATTTATATTTCCTAGTATTTATGATCTGCAAGGCAGCTTAGTTATTAACATTAGTTATAGCTATTTCTGTAGATATTTATCTGAACCACAAGTTTTTGACACATTTCTTTTTCTTTAACAAGCAAAGCATATCTACAGCTATAAAAATGTTCTCTGATACAGAAAAATATATGTATGATACAGCTATTACCTAGAAATACTCTAGTGAAGATGTAGTTTTGATTTCCAGTAGAGAAAAGTGCATGTATGCAAACAAAATGCCACTGTAGTAACATTAAAGAAAAATTAAATTTTTTATTTTTTTTTCCTCTGAATAGAGAATTTTTTATTACAAGTAGTGTTTACCCTTCCCCATAGCTCACTGTCTTCTTTAGGGCAACAGGGTATTGGCAAGCATTTTATTGAAACTAATTTAGTCTCAAGTAATATTATAAATTTATTCTTGAGCTTACCTGTAGTGAATTAAGTCACCTAGATGCACAATAGGTGTATATGCCTGGTACGATAGTTCAGGTTTTAAAAATACAACAACGATACTGTGAGATTCTAACTAAAGCCAGTTCTCACCTGAATGTGACACAAGGGCAATACGCAGTGATCAGGGTGTGGTGTACAGCAATTGGACCTAGTGACCAAGATTAATGAAACTCACATGGGTTTTAATTAGTGCAGCTGCAGTCATCAATTATCTAGAGAACACAAATATTGTTATATTTTGGGAAATTCTTGATTTATTTTATTCCATTGGCCAGTAGATTTAGATGAATGAGTTCTCATCATAAACATTCTCAGAAAAACTGCCTGAGGCCACGGTTTATTATTTAGGACACAATCAGTAAGAGTGAGTGCTACTGAAGAAAACATTGTAAACTGGTCTCAGTATTAATTTGGAAAATTTGCTGAAATGTGTGGCCTTGTATGGGTCGTCAAAAACATTAGAGCATCTCAAACAAAATACAAAACAATCTGTCAGGCAGGGAATGTGCAAGTATTATTGTCCAGCAGCTGATCCATAACAGAATGTCAGTGCATGTACACTTAAAGCAAGTATCAACAACATTTAATTTGACACATAATGTGGTCTTCTTTTATTATCCTTTAAGTGCATGTCTTAGAACACTGAAGACTGGACAAGTAAGTAGGGGGAAAAGAGCTGAAACATGACAACCCTTCGCAAATCTGAAAAAAAAAATCACAATCTAGAGCTTTTCGGAGGTACGTGTGTTTTCAAGGCAACTATTTAAAATAGATGCAGGGAAAAAGAACAGGAGGAAGAAGGAAACATGATTAAAAATTCCTTAATATAATCTCATTTGAAAACATAATTTCTCTTAATGCGATCTGAAACCTGTGTACACACATTTAAAAATAAATTAATATGAGTGCTAACTACTAAGAACAACATCTGCATCTGTCATTTAAATTAAGAAAAGGATACAACTATAGACATACAGATTTTTCAAAAAGTTAAATGATAGTTTGCCTGCATGCCCTTTTTGGCGAACGTTTTACTATAATTTGCATTTGTCTAGTCCATGAGAAACAAGTTAGATACATAACGCTGCTCAAATCTCTGCTCTTCTTTTTCACCCAACCAAACTGCTAAACAAGGTGGTAGTTAAATATGAACAAGAAATAAAAAGAACGTTAAAATTCATATACTCAGAACAGAAGAATAGTTCAAACAGCTGCACTTCAATGACCTAAATCAAAGCCTTTTTTTTCTTTTTTTTTTCTTTTTTTTTCTTTTTTTTTCTTTTTTTTTTTCCTCCTTTTTTTTCTGTTTTCATCCTTTCCTACCTCTTCTTATATCCTTCCATTGAAATGCTTAGTTAAATTCCAGGTCAACATGATTCTAGAGAAGATTATTACTTTTGTTGGGGCATAGCCCCATTGTCCCTAGAAAGGAAAGATGTTTACATACTGCCAGCATACTGGAGTGCAGGCTGTCTTGTTACCCAGCCTGCACAGTAGGGCACATGTATCCGATGTCCTTATTTCTCACTGGTAGCTGTCACGCTGACAATTGGAAAATGCTGTAATTTCCTTAGTTTGCATTATTTTTATATCCCCTATTGTTTTTACACATGACCTTTACCTCTCCGTTCTCCAATTAGCAGAGGGAAAGCCATTGTTCATTGAGCGGAGGTATTCGTGCCCAAGGGAGCAAAATTTATTTTCTATATATGTGCTGTTGTGGGTGGTGAGGATTCTTTATTACTAAAGAAATAAACCTTCATCTTAACCTTTGTTTGATTAAACTAACCCCAGACATCAATAAGTTTGGGCAGAAACTTCCATCAGCTGGTGAATAATTGTCATACCAGCTTTAACTAGCAATCAGTGAACGTGTATATAAATGGTTATGAACTGTGTGGGCCCATTATAAAAAACACAAAATGGTTAACTAATTTAACTAAAGATTTCTCCTAGGTTTTTCAGTTTTCTTTGTATTTCTTAGCTAACAAAGAGACTGGGCAATCATTACCATGGCATCAATTGTATTAGCCAAAGCAGTTATGAAATGATAGAAAATGCAGTAATATCAGAAAATAGTTCAGACAGTATCAGAAATGTAAATCAACACATGGCACTGCAGTCATCAAGGAATAATGAATCTACCTAATGTGAGTTTATAATCTGTCAGAAAGGCAGATCTTTTATTTTTGTGATTTCGTATGTGATTTCGATGTTGATACAAACTGTTGTTCCTTACAGTGCTCTTTGTTTTCTTCCTATCAGTGATGTATACCAGCAATATCAGGTTTAACCAGCAATATCATGTGTTTAACCAAACACTTGCACAATGAGTTTGAAAAATATTAATTGGTTGCTCCATTTTCAATAATGGTAGTTCAGCAGTTCAAAATCACTTTGCTAAGACGCAACTTACTACTAGAGCATTGCCTTTTATAGATACCTGACTCTAGCATGTACAAGTTCAAAACCTAACATGAAAGTCATAATTTTGGAGATATCTAATTGTCTAGAGTTTGGTCAGCCACAAGCCTTTATGCCATTGTAATCAGAGCTTCTAACAGTTATAATGTTATTACCAATTGACAGCTTTGCTTTGTTTTGTTCAAGATTGCATGAATTCTTTTGATCACAAATGGGGTTGTTCATATCGAGCTTTTGAAAACATTGAGTGCTTTTCATAGCTTTGTGGTTAATAAAGTAATAATTTATTAATAACAAAGTAATAATTTATTAATAGTGAAGTCCAGTCCTTATTTGTTAACAAGAGGTTCCAGTCTCCTGGTACTAGTTTAGTGAACTAAGAATACTGGTTTGATCAGTGTAATGAATTCCTCTTGCATTAGTATCTCAATTATTTGATCTGGCTTGTAGGTACCTGTGGCTAAACTTCCTAGTAGGACTTTCAAGCAGGTGAGAATTTCAGGAAGTTTTAGCTGAGGTTTGTGGTCCCTGGAAAATATTTAATTCGGCTTGCCAACTTGTCCCTTGGGTCAGCAGGGTGCACTTCCCTCCACGTTTGTGAGAGCTGACGTGATGGTAGGTTCTCCAGCTCAGCTTCACGGTAGCAGTTACCAATTTCATGAAATGAAGAGTTTGTTCGCATGATTCACTCATAGTGTTATGACAGCTGTATTCCTAATCTCTTTTTGGATTTTGTATCAGTCTCCCTAGATAGATTTTAAAAGACAGCATTAATAGGGTTGATTGGCAGTGACAAGACTGAAGCTATTATCAGGCAGGGGCTGCTCATGCTAGCCAGGTGACAACACTACTGATCAGTCTTTCTCTCCCGGATATTTTTGTTTCAGGAACAACATGTTGAACAAAAACTAGTAGTTTTATCAGTTGTTCTGCTGGGTTTTGCTCTGTGATCCTCTTAGCAAAATTTCGGTGGAGCACACAGAATATCTCCGTGACTCTAGGCACGTCCTCTCATTGTTCTTGATTTTGGGCTTAGGTTGGTGTTTGGATAAGACGTACCAAGCCACCTCTGGCTATGTTTGCTGCAGATCCACTGGAGCTGCTGACTTTCTGCTTTCACATGGTTTTAGTGGCTGCTTTCTGTATTGTGAAATTCCGTGCTCCCTTCAATTGTCCACACCTCTAGCTGTTTACAGAAATGGCCTTAACTTCAGATAGACTTGAGCAAAATCCTTTTTCAATTGTTCCCCAAAAATACGATGTGTGAATTCTTTTTTGGTGAAATATCTTTAACAACTATTAGTGATCTTACACAACAACAGTATCATGTCCATACCAGTATTTTTTTTTTTCAGAGTCATAAAATTGTGGGGATTGCTACATATATGAAAGTACTTTGTATGTCTGTTAGTCATTCAATTTCAAAAGCTTCAAAGCCTTGTGATCTTACAGTCTTCCAATATTTTAACTGATATTTTACTTTTGTTCTATTTGTTCTTCTCACAGGCTTCTCAATATAGTGCCTTATGTAATAAAGTCCTGCTTTGTATTCAACATGCTTATTTTTGATGATGCTATATGATACAGCACTATATGGTTTTGGTTTTTTCTAAGTCAGGTTAGTTTGTAAGTAAAATTATATCTTATTGGTTATATTTAGAGTAAATAGTATCCAGAAAGGTATTCAAACTTTGTGGTCAGCTTGGCTAAAAATGGGTCTACCTACGAATTTTCTTACAGAATATTTTCACTAGATTTTCTTTTCTGATGTAGCTTTTTAAATCTTAGCTAACATCTTTTCGGGTTACTTTGTATCGCAATAATGGTATACCTTATGCTGCTATTTCAAATAGTACAGCTTGATGTACTGCAACTTCATTAAGAGTTCATACATCTAAAATGTACAGAGGATAAAAAGAAGTTACACTGCAACTTCATGGATTGATTCTAGTTAGTTAGCTATTTTAATTAATCTGTGTCTGTGGTTTGGAAAAGATAATTCTTACATGTTCTGAAATTTCAGGTCTAAATTGTGGCCAGTATTTGGCCAGTAAGAAGATAGGTGGGGTTTCTGTCTTCATTTTTTTGAGTAGTCACATATCATTCTCTCCCGCCAATCTGAACACCCGTCAATATTATACTTTCTCGCACAGAACCTATGCCTGAGAAGGAAATACAACCAAACAAATAGAATACAAAACCTGAACCTACAATTCAGCATCAGTACTGTGTGTGTAGCGTGACCGCACCTTGCAAGCCTTCTCCACCAGAATAACGCCTTGTTTCTAATGGCTTCCTGCCTGCAGGACCCTCCTGCCTCTGGTTTAGTTTTGGTTACCTAAGGGTTCACGTTCTATGTGTTATGGGTTACACGCAGGAAAACAAAAAAATTGTAAACAGGAAAATACAAAATTTGTAAATAGAAAAAACATAATCAATCCTCCCCTTGGAACAGCTTAAGTAGCTTAATTTTGCCATTTTGGGAGAGAGGAACAGGTTTTCTGGGTACCTATTTGCTGATTTCCTTTTTGTAACCTGTCTATTTACATACAAAGAAATGCTTGAAGAAAAAGCTAATACAAAGAGTATTTGCGCATGGGAATGTGTTCTGTGGAGTTGTTCAGCTCTCCAAAATCTGATATGTCTTCTTCAGTGTCAAGCTGCCCTTTTGTTCTGAAGTTGTATTGTGTGTTTGTAGAACATAATTGTTGTGGTGAGTCACTGTTATGAAAAGTTGAAAAGGGCTAATGTGTTGATGGTTTTTGAGTATCAGGACAAGGACTTGAACTGTATTAGTAAAATAATGGAAACCACTGTACAGTTGCTGTGTCTTATGCAGCTAGCACCTGGGTTTATGAGTTGTGTACAGTTGAAAACTTACTCTGGTGTTGGCATTTTTATTTTCTTATCTGAGCTGTGATTCTACAGAAAGAAATCTTTGCTGAAGTTTCTCAAAGTGGTACAATAAAACCCATATTGAAACTGTAGCCATGTTAGCTTTAGAAGTCAACATTAGAGATGTTATAAGTTATGCAGGGCCTGATGTAGTCAATACTTTGAGGGAAGAATTCCTAGAAAAATGAAAGCATCTTTTATAAATAACAGTGGTGTTGTAGGTTGGCTTATTCCTTAACTTACCGGACCAATCAGTATGCTGGCTTTGTCTTCAAGCAACTGGGCATCTTGATTTCAGGTCAGATGCTGGGTGTAACAGTGCTCTCTGATGCAGTTTAGTGACAGAAA
Organism: Aramus guarauna; assembly: GCA_013400195.1. NCBI lineage: Eukaryota > Metazoa > Chordata > Aves > Gruiformes > Aramidae > Aramus > Aramus guarauna. The sequence goes on along the minus strand of VXBL01010524.1, from coordinate 247,524 downwards.
T
>VXBL01010524.1:230023-242523 GCA_013400195.1 Aramus guarauna | reverse complement strand
AGCTGAAATAACTAGGAACAATATTGTGGTTATGACTTGCAATTGTTTACCATTGTAAACAGCAGAGTTATTATGTGTTTACCCTTTTTGGTGCTCAGAACCATTTTTTAAATAAGTTCATTAACACCTGCATACATTTAGCTGTGAAAAATGGCATGTCTTTTACATGCTCATACCTTAAAAATATTTGAGTCAACTGGCAACAGTAAAATGCATCTAATTTAAAGCATAGTTTTATTGAGGTGTGATTTGGAAGAGCAGAATTATTAAAAAAGACTAACAGTTGCACAGCTACTACAGAAACATACAGAAGGTTGGGAAGATCCTTTATATGACAGTTTTCAAGTGTAATTTGGGAGGGCAACTGCAGACTTGGACTGCTGTCTGAATTCCCGAGACCCACTCATGAAAAAGGTGCCTTCTTATGATGGGGAGGCGGCCGGGAGTAGTTAGCTGTTGCTTGTGGGTGGCTGTTTGTTCTTTTTTTATTATTATTTTTCAGTTTGTTTTGTTCTTCTTCTTTGTCTTTATTACGCTTTTTTTTTCCCCCAGATGTTGTCATTGAAAATAGCAGTCACCTAAAATCTTTGTCTAAACGCTCAAAGAAGTCAGTGAGAGTTTTCACTGCGGCGGGGGATGTAAGTTTTGAGTCACTGCTAGTAAATTTTTACGGAAGAATTTTTCATTTTCTTAATATTCTTGTGGCTACAAGTTTCGTAACAGCCTCAGTTCAAGAGAAAAACCAACTGATTGGACCTCCAGGAAGTGCCCTGATGATAATCAGCCTTGTGTGCAAGACAGAAAGGCTGATAGTCAGAAATTGCTCTTTAAACTAAGACAGACTGTCAGTCTTTAGGAATGGTGGGGAATGGCCTATTTATGTAATCAGATACTAAAGCTGGGAAGAAGCTGTCAGGCACATTCTTGTTGTGTAAGCAGCAGGCAAACTGTGCTTTATCTGACAGACAGTGTGTAAATCTGTCCATGCAAAAATCCAAATGTTTAGTTTGCTTCTAGTCACTGTAATAATCTGCTTATTTTCTTTTGCTAGAGCAATGACATCATTTAGCAGAATGCACCACAGACAGGAGTCCTAGATAAGGTTCTGTTACTGTCAGTCATTCCCTTCTTGATTGGCAAGGAGATAAATAGGAATTTACTCGAGGTTTGCTTCCAGCTAAAAGAGCAGACAACACCCTGGGATAAGTATATGAAGAGCAAGTGTGTTTAGCACCCTCAGCCTTACAGCTTGGAAAAATGTCTAGAAATAAGAGTCCTTCAAAATTCAACGTGAAAATTTGGTATTTTATTAGCCATAGCTGAGCAGTCTTCCTGAACGGAGAAGTACTCAGATTAATTGATAAAGCAAGCAGTTGCCATAGAGTAGCGGTAAAACCTGTGCATGTCTTCTGGGTATCTGTATTACTTTCACTCCCACCATGTTTGAGAATGAGATTTGTTTCTTTCTGAAATTTTAAGACTGATAATGGTTTATCACTGATGGCACTGTCATTTGCCTAATGGTTTATCAGATATAATATCCTACTTTTTAGATCAACGGTGGTTGACACTACAGTATTTATGTCATGGAAATTATTATTCAAGAGTGGTTGCAGAGTTATTCTGTAGCCAGTAACAGGCACTCCGTGATCTAAACTTACCAAATACTTTTTTGTTGCTGGCAGGGGCGTATTTATGGTATGGATAGACTGAAAAGAAAACTTGGAAATAAAACTACACTATAATAGGAAAGATAGTCGAATCTTTTTTAATGGCATTTAATCTCCTAAATCTTCTGATTTCATTTAATTTTAAAGGGTAATAAAATGTGATTGAAATACATCTGAAATGTAGTTTAATAAAAGTAATCTGCTGTACTGAAAATCTACTGGTTTGTAAATCTGAAGTTTTATAATGAAACTATTCAAAATGGAAATAGTTATTGGAATCTTAGACTCCAGAGTTCTTGTTATTTCTGTTGCACTTTTTTTTTTTTTTTTAAGTGGATAGTGCCAATTATTTAAAAATAATAATGAAAATCCTTTAGAATTCATTGGAAGGATCTCAAGAAAATTAATCTCCAGGTCATAAGAGGTAAGACATAAGAGAAACATGACCGATTAAGGGAACATACCTGGCAGAAGAATACGTTTCTCTGCATAAAGTCAATTGTTCGTGTTCCTATTGTTTCCAAAATGATAGAGACCATAAATGAACAGCTGTTAAAAGCATAATGATTTGTGCAACAATGCTCTGATCCTCTTGTGTTTATATTTAGGAGGAGGACTGCATTTTGAAATAGTAAATTGGCTTAGGAATCACAACCTCAAATGATACTATCTTAATTAAAAATACATGCATATCTTGGTAATGTTATGCACCTCCTCCATTTAAAAATAGGAAGAGAACAACAATTAAGCACTTTCCATGTGCTAATTTTTGTTTAATTTCAAAGAGTTAACCTTCTGAGAAGAAAGCTTCTGCTGGCACATTAGTGATAAACATTACATTAAAATAGTGATAAATACTATATAATACTCCTAAATAGACATTTTTCCTGTTGCATCCTGGATGCTTTCTACAGAAATCTCAGTATATTTTTAATGAGATTGTACATCAGTTTGTATGTTGTAGTTTAGACATATTGGCCTTAATTATTTTTAAATGTGCAGTTTTTACAGTAGACAGAATATATATGATTTAAGACTCACCACAGCACTCTGAATATCACTTGGCATTTTAGCAAAATGTGTGATATTAAAAAAACCATGAATTTTAGCTGGATTTTCATTATTTTCTCAGACATGTAATATTCCTTTGCTCTCAATTCTTCTATTCCACAGGTGCAACATTTTGCATGTTGTATGAAAACAATGCTATCAGTCTTATCATCTCTCACTGTACTGTGGTTCCACTATAATCACAAATAATATTAAGTCAACCTAATTCAGTGTTTTCTACCCACTATGGTATTTTGCCTAAATCACATGGAAATCAAGAGAAAATCTTACAAAACCAAGTTTCAAAGAGGTCTTGATAGGTTGACCAATGCTTAAACTGGAAATTTTGTATAAGTACTGTAAAATCTTTTAAGGTCACTGTCGGTTTTCCCTTTACGATAACATAAGCAAAATGATAAAGTGTATATTTTACTTGAGTTTAAACATCTTCCAGTAATGTTGGCAAACTGTTGTGAATGTTACGCCAGTGGACAAAACCATGAAAATGAAAGTGACTGAAACAGCTCATGTGAAATGAAAATGAACAGTTATTTTGATTATACCAGCTGAGATACAATAAACAAACAGATGAAAAGTAAATGAGAATTTGGAAACTCAGTTTTTAATAAACTAATAATTTGTTAACAATATAAGCTTGATGTACTTTGTCTTAGTCCTTTTGACAAGACTCATTTTGTTGTAGCTGTAGCATCATCATAGAGCCTGATCTAATACTTATAGAACTCACTATAATCTCATTGACTTCAATACAAGTTGAATTGGACTAATAATGAAAAATCGCATGGTAATAATATTAGGTTTAGAAAAAAAATAGTGCTTATAGCTGATTTGAGTCAAACTGAGTTTGTCTGATATTTTACTGATGTCAGTAAAATCATACTGTAAGTTGGTATTGCTCTGCTGTGACAACTGGGGACTCTTATTCTGAGAACCTATTAAAATCACAAGCCAACAGTCATTCTCTTAGAAGACTGTGCTGATATTTGTCTAAATACAATACCAAAATAAGTAACTTTGTAAAAATCAATTTGTAGTAAGTTATCAACTGCAAGGATGAAATAAAAGGCATATTACCATTTCTTCTTGCTTTAAATTTTTATCAAGTCAGTGATAGGTTATTTTCAGCATATAGTCTTATTTTTCCTTTAGGGGATTTTCTGGTTTTCTTTTTGAATTTTGTTATATATGACAGGTTTATTTTATTCAATATGATTTCAAGTGAAGGTAAATTAAAACCAGCAAAGATTTCAAAAAATAAAAAGACATTAATTGAATAAAACCTGATTTTTAAAAAATTTCTAAGCTTTAATCTTTTTTTTTTTCCTGTAAAATACTTATTTGACTGAGCTGTTTGATTTAAAAGCAAAAACAAACAAAAAAAAACCCACAAAATATATTTGGATTCTGCACCCGTCTGAATTTAACGTATCTTCTGTTCTCGCTCTAAGGAAATTTTCTCTCATTTCTCCAAAATTTAAATAAATACACTAACCATGCATCCATAGTAAATTACTCTTTATTAGTTGTGATAGTGGTAGAACTACCTTTTTTTTTTTGTTGTTTTTTTTTGTTTTTTTAGAAAATACCTTTAAAGTGCAGTTGTCAAAGTGTTCATTTGTCTGTTTATCAGCATTGCAGCGCAGGGTTATACTGTAAATGACTGTAGAATGTAGAATGAGACTGTGCTGGGGAGGTTTAACAACAAACAGGGAGGGAAATCTTGGCTTCTCACAAGCAGGTGAACTTTTTGCATTGGTAGCTGAACTCAGGTTAAATTAACCACCAGATACAAACCATTGCTGGCATGTGGATTCGACTAAGTCTGATATTTTAAGAAGTCTGAGACATAGTAGCATATGTTAAATGTAATTAAGAAGTAGCTGAACTACAAATACATACACTTCCCAATATGCATTTAGTTAAAATTAAGAGGAACCTTCTTTTTAGGCAAGCGTAACAGTTATTAAAGCCTTACTCTCAGTCACAATCTGAGCAGCCACGTGTTCATTGGGCCACAGTAGTTCTCCAGGCTCTATTAATTTCTCCGCGATGGCTCAGCACTTCCCAAGGTGCTCCCACAAGACTTGGAGTTGCAAGGGCTCAGCCAAACGTGGCCGGATTTGGAGAGGGGGTTTTGGTACCCAAAGTCCACAGTGGACCACTGCACTCCTTCATTTCCCGTAATACCCGATGAAATCCTGGCTTGAACAACCAAAATAAACCTTGTCCTCTACGTGCTGAAATCTTCCAGTTTCCCCCCAGCTTCTGTCCTGCTGAGATGTATCTGTCTGCTGCTGGATGAGCTCTGGGGTCGTGGAAGCAAGCCTTGATTCTCACCCCTCTCCTTTGTAAAACCCAAGGTCTGCCCTGATTTTCAGCTTCATAAAAACACTGTACTCTCATCGTCTCCGACTACATAAAAACAGCTGTCTCTCAGTATGTGAAGTCTTTACAGGAATTTTCAAAGGCTGTTTCAGCTGTAAATGTGAACTGAAAACAGAAAAAACAACCCTCCAAAAATCCCTTCTCTTTCTTCTTGATGATGTTGCTGAGTGTAATGTGCTTGATACCAGACGTTTTTAGAAACGTATGGCATGGTGTAGTTTCTCTGATACCATACCACTTTGCTGTTTTACAAGCTACAGCATGTCACAGATTAAAGCTTTGTTGGATGCAACAAAGCTGGCAATAAATAAACCTCTCTGATGTCACTGTGACCTAAATTAAACTCATTGTGTTTCCTTTGTTTTGTTAGCAAAAGACTAGTTTTCATCACTTTAGAAAGACCTCTAGAGTTTTAAAAAAATATATTTTTAATAAAAATTTTAATTAAGTTGGAAATTAATTATGGGTCAGAGAAGAGGCAATATCTGCTGGTTTCTAGCCATTATGTGCTGGGGTATGTTGACTAAAAGGATAGAATGCAAAGGATAGAAGACTTTCGCGTGGTAGAAAAATGAGAAACATGAGAACTGCCAAAGTAGCCTATTGCAAATATGCAAAGAAATGCTGCTCTTCTCCAGCACTGGATGAATATACAGAGATGAGTTTTATTTGTGTTTTAAAATTATATGCACTTGAACATAGAGGTAGTCGGAAGACTGAAAGCAAATTATTTTGTCTACTCAGGTCTGGTAGAGTTTTAGGGGTATTTTTGCAAATATTTCATTAGACTACCATCTAGTTTGACCCTTAGACCTTAGTTAGATGTTCATGCTGAAGAGGAAACTTTTCGTGGGAAACCTCTGCTCAAGGCTGAAACTATTATCTTCATATACAGCAAAGCTCGCTCTTAACAGTCTGCTCCTGCAAATATGCATTAGAATAACGGGTCAGCTCTTACATGAGTGGGTGTTCTGTCTGAGAGGGGACGATAAGATTTAGCTCAAAATTAATACGTACCATTGCTTTTCAAGCATCCGTCAGTCTGTGAGTTGATCGCATTGGCTATCGGGATTTATTTATTCCAATGACAGAAGTCACTGTCAGTGTTGCTATGCTGCTGTGAGCTGCTAGTGTTGTGGTGGAGAGCTGCCTGATTTCCAAAGTAAATTAAACAAAAAAAATAATTGACAGGAAATATCAAAAGCATTGTTGCAATGTAGGAAGTTTTCTCTTTGTGAAACAGGAAACAACCACTGGTATCAAGGTGCCAATACTTATGAGTTCAAATATTTGTTTATCTTGATTTTCATTCTGTTTTCAAAAGATATTGAAGGAAATTTCTGGTATCCTTCAAGACAGGTAATGGTTCAATTAAAATGGAAATAAAAAGACATTTCTAAAGACAAGCTTTGCTTTAACTGTATCCATCTTTGGAGATGTTCTGAGGATGTAAATGACATCTTGATGTAACCTTTGGAACATACATGGTATCTCAAGGTATTTGCATCTCTCTCTCTCCTTGAAAATGTGCAGAGTTTTGATAGCAGAACCTATGTTTGCAATCATGAACATTCTAGTAGTTTGGTCTTCTAAACTCCAGTACAGTGTATATTACTCTTAAAAATTACAGACCTGTATTTACAAACATGTGGATGAGTCCCATTCAGTCTAATTTATAGACCGAATTACCGTTCTATTTTTTTCTTTCTCTTCTGCCTCTGCCTGAATCCTGTGAGCTATTTGTGCTTATGTAAAACACCCTGTAGAGCATTTGGTCAAGTGATTTATTATCTTCTACAGAATTCCAAGTCTTCCATGTTTTTTTTCCCCCAGAATCCAATATAAATCTATGAGATTTTCCAGAATATGAATAAATTTATCCAGAATAGTTTTAGGGCAGACCAAGCTTTTCTTAGGCAAAAACATTAAGTCACATGCACTGTAGTCACAACTGAGAAATTTATGATGGAGAGCAACTGATAAAGGTAATGGAACTGGGGGGGGGTGAGGGGAAGCCTATTTTATATCGCTATTCCATTAGATTGTGTAAATCCAGGGTTTCTGTTCCAGCACCATGTTCTAGAATCCTCTAGGTAAGAAAAAAAATGTTCAAATGAAACTGTAAGTTTTATTGGTATAAAAGCTTTTGAATCACTACTATTATATACAGATGTTCAGTTTTTTCTACATTATATATTTGTCCTAGTAAAAACTCATAGAGTAGTGTTAATGAAACATACCTTTATGTGCATTAAACAGTAGGCTGTGACACTATTTTAAGTGATTCAATGTTATAAAAAGCTCTGCAGCAAGATTAATGTTACAAAATTGACAGAATATTATAACACTGTGGAAGATGATAAATTTAAAACTTTCCATTATGCCTTAATGAATACAATGGGAATCATGAGGCTGTGTCTGGTGGTTGCATCATGTCTTTCAGCTGGCTCGTAAGGCTGTTTTCCTCACATAAAGTAACCTTTAGGCCTACTTCGTTTACACTTGATTATGTTTTAAAATGTTTTTAATTTGGAAGATACAAATTTAAAGTGTGCTTCTATTCTGAAAACCAATGATGTAAAAATAATAGCTGCCACCTCAACAGAATAACGGACTATTCTCAGAGGACTAAATGCTTTGCAAAGCAAAAAGACTAAATTTTGACTACATTTCACCTCAAAATGTACTGCAGAGTCAGAAGAGAGACTGAAGACTAAGATGTATGCTCTTCTAGGTTGTATATCGCCAGTGGATTTGTTAACCAACCTGTAGCTACAGGCCTACATTTTCCTCTGCTGTGCTTCTGCGTTGAAGACAACAGGCCAATTTTGTCACTTCTGTGACACAAGGCGTTCAGCCCAGTGTGTTAGGACAGGTAAATTTGAAATTGGTGCTATTTCAAAGCTGAAGCAAAGGTCAGAAATTGATGTGCATAACCTATTGCTGATACCCAAGTCAGACAGAACAATCCTATTTTAAGTCTGGGAGTTGAGACGATGGCAGTTGTGAAAACACTTTTTTCCTTCGGAGCTGAAGAAACCTGAGTGCCGGTAAGCGCAGAACCCCTCGGTGCCGTTTTTGAGAGACTTTTCAGAATGTGATGTAGTCAAGTTTTCAGATCCATTCGAACGAGTGGGTTGAACGTACCACACTTTTTTGTTGCTTTGCCTTTTGCGTGACTGTGATACATCACCTCACGCATTGCTCAGTTTCCAAGGTGCATTTGTTTTTAAGGCATCGGTACACAATTCTTTCATGCAAGTATCCTTTTCTGAGGAAAACTGCATCTTTCAAACCATCCTTTGCTAGGTACTTACTGGCACTCATTTATTTATTTTTTTACTTTTAAACACTGAACAACAATAGGTACAGTTTAGTGGTGAAATTACATTTTAAAATTTATACACGTATTTCAACAGCAGGTTGTGAGCCACCAAAATAAAGCCAGATAAATGCTGCAAACTTCAAGAACTTAGGGAAATGTATTACCTTGTTGGATTGGAGGTTACTACTTAAAGTCATAATCCAGTTTTGATAATCAGCAGAAATGGTATGCAGTTCAGTGTTGCCTTTAGATACGTTGCACAGCTTTCCATCCTACTGCCACACTAGTCTCCTTAAATATTTGTAAGACTATTGAGGGTAAGAATATTTCCTTTTTATACCTATCATTTAGGAAGCTTGTGTTTCTGGTAGATGCTTATTAGGAAGATGTGATAGAATCAGTTTAATTATATCATCGATATCTTCTGCATAGACTTTGTATAGTAATCGTTGAATTAATAAGTGTCTGAATTCAGTGCTGAAAAACTACTATGAAATTTTTAAAACCCCTTCCCTGCCCATCCCTCACCACCCCTTAATTTTGAATTATTCAGGTCCTGAAAATGCAGCTTTCCCTCAGATTTCAGGGCCCAAGATCTATACAGTTTCCAATGCAGAAACTGTGAAATTGGAAAACATCAATTGTATTCAGTTCCTGTGTAACTATACCTGGAAAATATATTGGAAAATTGGAATATATATTGGAAAATATATTTCCTCATGAAGAGGAAAGAACACATATGCTTTGTATGTGCTGATTTTATGCATACAGTGTATTTTTGAGTTAAATTTAATTTTTCTAACACTTTGAGACACCCTTGTTGGTTGACTGTAAATTTGTCAATATGAATATTATAGGTTAAGAGTAAGGATAGGAAGCTGTGTTTGTGTGTAAGAGGTTTTAAGTAGCAGCAAGGAAGATGGCAAAAATGGATGCTAAGATGGAGGACATTGAGAAAAAGGTGACTGAACATAGGATCAGGAAAAGTAAGTGAAGGGAGAGAGGGCATCTAATATAAGGACAGAGGAGCTGACGATTTATAGTATATGCTTTCAGCTAGAAATGTGAGTTTAACATGGCATATGTTAGGTTTCTTGTACCATCTGAGATCTAATGCGGTCCCCGATTCTTCCATTGCTTCATGTAAAGGATAGCTGTTGTCTTTTTATGAATGATGGCAGATATTTACACTGGCTCATTGATGGATCATGTGAAAGTGTATTTTTTCAAAAATGTGGAATTCTTTTATTTTGTCATTATTGCTTGTTCTGTAGGGAAACATGGGATTTAACAGCTCAGGTGTATAGGTTAGTCTCCAAAAGGGGAAAAAAAATCATAATATCATAGAAATGGTTTGGGTTAGAAAGGACCTCAAAGATCATCTAGTTCCAACCCCCCTGCCATGGGCAGGGACACCCTCCACTAGACCAGGGTGCCCAAAGCCCCATCCAACCTGGCCTTGAACACTTCCAGGGAGGGGGCATCCACAGCTTCTCTGGGCAACCTGTTCCAATGTCTCACCACCTTCACAGTGAAGAATTTCTTTGTAACATCTAATCTAAATCTACCCTCCTTCAGCTTAAACCCATTACCCCTTGTCCTGTCACTACAGTCCTTGATGCACAGTTGCTTTCCATCTCTCCTGTAGGCCCCTTCAGGTACTGGAAGGCCGCTATAAGGTCTCCCTGGAGCCTTCTCTTCTCCAGGCTGAACAACCCCAGCTCTCTCAGCCGGTCTTCATAGGAGAGTTACTCCAGCCCTCTGATCAGCTTTGTGGCCCTCCTCTGGACTCTTTCCAACAGCTCCATGTGTTTCTTGTACTGGGGACCCCACAGCTGGATGCAGTACTCCAGGTGGGGTCTCACCTGGAGAGTGGAGTAGAAGGGGAGAATCACCTCGCTCAACCTGCTGGTCACACTTCTTTTGATGCAGCCCAGGACACGGTTGGCTTTCTGGGCTGCAAGCACACATTGCCATCTCATGTTGAGCTTCTCATCCACCAACACCCTCAAGTCCTTCTCCTCGGGGCTGCTTTCAATCCATTTTCCGCCCAGCCTGTAGTTGTGCTCGGGATTGCCCCGACACATGTGCAGGACCTTGCACTTGGTCTTGTTGAACTTCATGCGGTTTGCACAGGCGCAAATTGATCAGAGGACTTTGTGTGAGAAGTATTCTGAAGGGCAAAAGTCTTCTCCACCAAATGATGCTTATAGACCAGAGCCATCCTGTGTGTTGAATGAATCAGGAACCATGTGGAAAAAAAAAACATTCCTCATTAAACTCTGGGCGAATACATTTATTTACATTCCTTGTAAACCACACTCTGCTTTTACTGCCGCCACGAACAAGTGTGTGAAAACTGGCGATACTGCAACCTCTTCTTTGAGGAAAATGATTAAAAGGGTCTTCACTAACTGTGGGTGGGTGCAAAACATCTGGAAATCAGCAGCAGTACCATTGGTATCCTGTACTTGAGTAAGACCATTCAACATATATATGAAAATATAAACGTACTGTCATAAATTTTGATCAGTAATTCTTGCATGAAATTCTGTTGCAAATGTTGAAAGTGAGGAATAAAAACTTGTTAAAATACTCTAATTCTAAAAACACTGAGAAACAAAAAAAAGCCTGATTAATTTAATTTTTATTTACAAAAATACGTAGATTGAAGTCCCTAAGCAGCTCTACTGGCTCTGAACCTGAGACAGATAGAAAGCGCTATCATCACTGAAGCCTCCTGTGATCTTTTTCTATCCTTCTCCACCTAAGAAGAAAAATTAAAAAAAAAAAAAAAAAAGGAAAAAAAGGGAATACAAAGGTAGCTTAAGAAAGGTCAGAAACCCTATTTGGACTGCTACCAAAGGCACACACAGGGGTTAGTTAGAGATAGAGTTGCAGCTTTAATTCTGATTTTTCTGGCTTTTGTCACTTCAAAGACAGACTCTCAGTGTTATTTTAACATTTTTATTGTGTGTGAATAATAGAGTACACATTGAGGTTCAATAGGTGCAATACTGTTAAATGTACGTCTTGGTGGATTTAAAAATGAGGGATTTATTTTGTCATTCATAAAGTTGTAATACAGTCTGGAGAAACTATTTGTTAAAAGATAGCATCTACTTAACCTGCTTATTTATTTCTTGTAGTAGAAGGTTAGATCCACAATAAATACACGAGGAAATAAGTAGATAGGGGAATTTATCTTAGAAATAAGATCCCTGTCACGCTTTTGAAATGTGAAATGCATGAAGACCTGTCAGGGAGATATACGGACATGATATTTTTTTACTGTGCATTTGGAAGTATTTAGCTATATTTGTCATTCGCTAGTGCCACTAAGCAGTGATCAAGTGATATAGTAATTTGAAAGTCTGTTTTCAATTCAGCATATATATATAAATATATATATATTTTTTGCCTTTGGGATATAGCAGAACTGTGCACAAGTCTTCTTTATCTTTCACTCTGTGAAAACAGTTTTTTGGGAAAAAATTAGCATTTGTTAAAATAGGTTGCTTAACATAGATAATTCATTTTTAAGCATATTCTTTAATGAAATCTTCCAGTTAGCTATATAATACATACATGAAAATTGCTATTTTTGTACAGCAGTTTGGAAAAAAAAAATCTACTGAGTGCAAATGAGGATATTAATATATTAAAACATCTAGCTTTTTCCTGGATTATGGACAGTGGCATACCTGATTTCATCATTTTGCTTGTAACTTGTGAGAAATAATGCATCTTTGATAAGGCTGGCATAAAAGATGGACCTCACAATGCAAACAGAGGAAAAACAGTCTAGACAAGTGAAAATAAGGACATTTCTTAGGCTAGCAAAATTGCTGTTGAAAATGGTGCGGTTATCACAAGATACATCACTGAATATTCTGCAATCTACTAAATTTGTCACTAAATGTTTTTAAATGTGAAAAGCCTAGCTCTAGTTGCATGGAGGCCGAATGACCTGTTCTGTATGGTGTAGGTAGGTAAGAGAGGTGAAATCTATACTCTCCTTATAAACCTGACCTATGGACACCCTGGTC
>VXBL01010524.1:180023-225023 GCA_013400195.1 Aramus guarauna | reverse complement strand
CTTTTGTCGAAACTAAATTTCCTTCCCCATGGGGAAGAATTTGAAGGAGACTGTTAGTTTCAATGAATTCAGCATCATTGCCCCACCAGCCCCCTCTCCGCTATGTTACTGCGAAAGGAGACAATTTGGCTCCAAATGACTAATGCGATGCTTTTCAGAAAAAAATATTTTTAAAATTTCAGTCTTATCTGAGGTTATTGAGTCTATATCTGAGGTTAGACTTATTAATTCATAATGACCTTCCGTGTGGCCTTCATGGGCTGAGATTGCTGTGCATGTTAGTACATACTGAGTAAAAATATTACTGCGAAATGATAGACTGTATTTATAGACAACAGGGAAAAATCCTAGCTTCTATTAAAAAAAATACTAAAAAGAGAACATTTACAGACTTTTAATGAGTCTTGAGCTTGCCAAAATCTCTCAAATTGGTCCAGAGGTTTGGAATGAAGAATTATCATTTGAAGACGAACAATACGAGTTCTGCTGCAATTTCAGTAGCAATCCCCAGACCTGTTTTCTTTATGTCGTGAAAACTTTAGAAACATAAACAGTGCTGAATTGCCACTGGTACTGAATAATGTGGCTTTTATTGGTGCCTGGGCTCTTCTGTATATTCAAGAAAATAATTTAATACTTATTAATAAATAGAAGGTAACTAAAGATGACTGTCATCTAGTCTGTTGAAAATTTCTCAGTACCCTTAATTTGTTAGTAAATTCAATATATTTTATTTAAGCAGAACCATATATACAGTATATTAACTTTTTTCCAGGCAATCTTTACTCAGCACAGAAAGGCCAGATGTATGGGAATTGTAAAAAATCAGGATATGCATAAAAACTGTTCAAGTGCATAAAGCAGCCCCATCTGGAAGACATCTAACAGAAATGAAGTTGTACAAAACCATTCCATTGATAATAAAGCTAATTTTTATGGGTCTGACAAGTATGTAATTATGTTCAGTGGTGCTTTTCAGATTTTATCACAGTCAATAAACCGCAGTGGTAATTTCATTCCCATTTGACATATTTACATGGAAACATTTGATTGGAGGAATTAGTAACCCTGAAAGCCTTGATAGATATGTTTTAATGATCTGTGACCTCCGCAGTCCCTCATCTGTTTATTGTTGCAACAGGCGAGAAGTCGTTCCTCTGTGACCTTTGTGGCTTTGCCGGCGGGACACGTCATGCCCTCACCAAGCATCGGCGGCAGCACACAGGTCAGTAAAGCTGTCTTTACTCTTTGCTGTATTTTCTCCAGCAAGGGAGTCCCTCTACGCTGGGGAGTAACGCAAGTCAAATAGCACGTTACAGCACAAATAATACATCGGCTCATTGTTTACTTTGCTTTTTCTCAGTTTTGTAAAATCGGTATGCCCAAGGTCTGCATCAAATCTGTTAGCTGGGAGTTTGAATAATTGCTTGGAGGGGGGTGAGGGGTATTTTTCGTGTTTTTTTCGGAAGGAAGTAGAATTGTAAAGACTAGCTTTCTTCTTTAAATTAATACTAAGTCTACTATTTTTTTTTTCCAAGGCCCAAATAGATTACCTACTGTGAAGATTTTGCAAGAGTCTGCTAGAATGTCCCTGGGTGAAAATTAGAGACTACATATAGATTAATCCATTATTTTGGACTGAGACATAGTTGAAAGCTAGTGTTGTTTCAGTTGCCGTTTTGTAATTTTAAGATAGTTTGTAATTAATAGGTGCAACTTTAAGAGTTACCACATGGTTGGCATGTAAAGCAGGATTTCTCTCCCAGAATTAGTAAAGCTTTCCTACCACCTGGTTATAAAAATTTAATATCGGATGAAATTAAATTGGTTCTTAGTTTCAGAAAACCAGAAAAAGTGTAAGTATTAAACATTTATTAATACATTTTACCTTAATTGTGCCTTTTAGTAGTTCCTTGTAAGTGTTTGATTATTTGAATAGATTTTGTTCAAACAGATGCAGAAGTGTTGCTCCTTAAGCTACTGTAGTTTTTGTTTTACTGACTGTCATGAGGATACTGTAATATCATCAGGAATTTCTGTGTGAGTTAAGTGACCATTGTCTAATGTACACTGGAAAGAAAAGGCTAACAAATGAGAAGCTGTAGTTGTTACATCATGAATTTTCCATGGATTTTGTAAAGGGATCTCAGTGGGAGATTTTATTATGTCCCTGAATAAACTAATCTTGATTCAGGACGTACACCATCTAAGTGCGTGATTTCCTGGAGAGCAGCTACTCTCTTTCTTGAGAGCCTGAAGCCATTCTTTCCACCCTGTTTTCAGTTTATTAAAGCAACCATATTTGGAGGAGACACTGATGCTTTCAAAAAGGTGGGGGTTTCAGTGCAGGTCAGGCAATGCCTTGAATAAGCTTTAAAAAAAAATATGTAGGGCCAAATTTTGCTTGCAAGTCTAAGTAGTAGTCATATTTCCAGAATTTTTCTTCTGAACAAGGAACTTACATTTGTGTGAGAGTACTGCCACAGTCAGCTCCCACTCACTGCAGGAAGTTTGTATTTTTAAAGTGTCCAAGAAAAGGCATTTAGTAAATATAATAAGTTCTCTTAGTATTACACTCTCTGAATGATAACAGGAGCAATTACAACTACTGGAATGAAAATCATGTGCTTCAGTTGTGACTAACAGTTTCCATTTTTCTGGAGCTTTGCGGAATTTTCACATGTTGGCTGAAGTTTACCAAACGTGGGCTAAGAATGAAAATATTCTTTTTTTCTTTTTTTTTTTTAGCAGAAATATATCATTGTTATCAACAGGATGGGAACTACCTTTTGGATTTTATTGGGCTTCCATGTGGCACACTGGGATCATGCATATGTCTAGTACTTATAGCCAGTGCAGCCACACAATAGTAAACCATCATTTCAGAATGGAAAAGTGGAATAAATGCATATTCTTGTCTTTACCCTTCTTGTCTTTACCTATTAAATGAGTGCAGATTTGGTTTCTCAGAAATGTAAGCCCTTATCATCAGTTATCTATTTATATTTTTTGTATCATTAGGCCACAAGCCGATAGAAAAAATATTTTGTTTCCTGGTTTATGTGCAAAATTAGGCTGAAAATATGGTATGTTGCTAGTGAAAAGCTGTCTAGGTTTTCGATGGCATTTTGCCCTTCTTTTGCCAGTATGGTAGAGACTTTTGTGCTATGATCACAGGGATTCACAGGTTATAGATCACAAAGCTTGCATCTAGCAGGCATAACTTTATATTTTATGTCAGGACTGGAGGCTCGTTATTACTTTGCTATTAACTTTATACTATACAGGACAGTATCTCAGAGGCAGAGGGATCTATCTTTTTGGCATTTATCTGCCTCTGTGGCACAAACAATCAGAGATGATTCTTTAGCGGAAAAATTATCTGTAGCTTCTATTTGTTTCAAGGAGAATGACACAATCTACCTTTGCCTGCACTGTTGCACTTACATGGGTTCCCTTGTATTTTCATCCAGTGCACAACTTCATCTCAGTCCTCAGCTGCATGCACTCCTCTTTGTACTTGTATTTTTTCTTCTGTGTCCCCAGTTGGCACAATTTCCCCGGAGCAGAATGCCAAAGCAAATTACAATTAGGTCTGAAAGGGACAGATATCAAAAATCGTCTAAATGGCTTAAATAATTCCCTACTGTAATACAAGCTGTCTAGGGGACTGATACAGAACATCTTCCAATCCAAGATTTACTTCTATCACCTGTCAGAGACCCTTGATTCAAGGGCAAATGAGCAAATCCTCACATGTAGTTGAGGAGTCTTAACCGGCTTAACAAGCCTCTTCTCGTCCCAGCCTCAAGGCCTGAGGTGTCCTGACACCCCAGAGAAATGTTCAGCTACGGATAGATATTTGACACAAGAGAGGACTGGTTGTAGGACCAGTCACTTAGACTTTTGATGCTTTTGATTCTGGTATTTCTTACTCTGTTCCTCTCTTTTTTAGATGAGATTATTTTTATGTACCTGGAGAAATACCTTTACCTAGTGAAAGAAGCATTTTCTTTGGAAATATTACAGGGAGCACAAAGTATAACTTGGTGTAAATAAGGCTTGCAGAATCTGGCCCTCTGTCAGTCGTGGAGCAAACTGTAAGGACTAGTTTGGTAAATAAGATGTTATCCCTGGAAGATATGTTTTTGGGGTTTAAATGAAAAGACATACAGGAATGTTAAACTGAAAGAAAAAAGCATCAGTTTTAAGACTTGAAAAATGTTTGTCCTTAATATATTTGCAAACATGATGCATCGCCATACAGATTTTCTTGATAAAGGCTTTCTCAACTGTAAAGTAGAACTGTGAAGTAGAAAAAAATAATTTGACCTGTAAAGAGATCCCTGCTGTTTCACCAGTTGATGTTTTTATTCTGTGTTAAATATGTTATGTCCTTAATGACTGACCTGGTCCTGTGAGAAGCACACACTTTGAACACAAAATAAGCTAAGTCTTCGGCTAAATTTGTCCTGGTAAAATGCTCTAGCATATTTTATGATCTGAATGGATCTTCTTCCAGTCCTATTCTGCAAGAATCCATCTACGAAATTCTGCAAGACTTTCACAAAAGACACTTGTGGCTGCCTAGACTGTGAGCAGAAACTGTCTTAAGGAACTTAGACCACTTGCAATATCAGCTGGTGCTATGCGGCAAATGAGGAACAGCTTGCGGTGCTGCAAGAACATATATGCCGTAGTTCTGGTGCCTCAACATGACTGGGAGAAAAAAAAAATAATCTTTTGAATCATCCTGAAACAATTATTTTTTTTTAATTCATATTTTGGCCCAGTAACAAAATCTACCTGAAGATAGGAAGATAAATAATGTTGCAAATTTTAGTGTTGGCTGAATTTAGAATTAGTTGAATTCCACAAAGAATTTAAGCAATTATCTGAATTTTATCATTAAAAAAATAGTAGATGACTTCTAAATCAGCAACCAAAAACACACGTGCACACACATGAAAAAAACATATAATATCACAGAATTTAAATATTTTGCCTTAATCATGATCAACTAACTAGGAAATTGCATAAAAGAGAAAAAACAAGGAAGGGTAATTTTTTTCTGGCTTGAAATGAAAACATGAAAACACTTAATTCTTAATTTTATTTTATTTTTTTTCATTTTATTGTTGTTATAGTTCTGCACTCCTCCTTTGTTTGTCTGCCTTTTGGTATCACTCTGACTGTCCCTTCATCTGCATGTTTCCCAGTAAACATCCATTTCATGCTGTAGTAGCTGGCTCACTCCAATAGCGCTGATCAGTCACAGCCTGTGTTCTCTTGCATGAAATTTCTTTTTTAAAGTTGGTTCGTAGTCCTGCAAATTGCAAAAACCTCATCCTCATCTTCTACACAATGGCTGTCTACATTTGCTTCTTGTGTGTTGGTTGTGGTGGAATCTTCCTGGGGATCATAGAAGTACATTACAGTAGTAGAACGTTAGAGGGTAAGTACACTTACTGTGCACAGCAGTTCTGTGACAATCGCCCTGAACCTATGGAACTGCTTAAGAAGGTTGTGTCTTTGTTCAAATATTTTCATGAATTTTTGAAGATGGTAGCTTATATTGTACAGATCACTGTTTGTATGATTGTTTCTGCTCACTCATTTCAATCTTGCGCTTCTCAAGACATTTATAGGTCAATGTAATAAAGAAAGAAAATTTAATAATATATGTGTTTTTATCCAGATGAGTGACTCACTTTGTGTTTCTATTTCTCATGTGAACCGCTCTTTGACTTTAATGTGTAGTTACATTACTCGGCATTGAATTTAATGTATAATGTAGCCTCTTCCCTTCAACTTCCCCACCACAGCTTAAAAAAATTATAATGTTGAATACCACAGAAAATGTAGCACAGTAAGACTTACTGCTCTTTTCAGCAAGAGGAGAGGTGAAATTTTAAGAGGATCTGTGGTGTTTTTCCTCTTCCATTTATGCCAACGTTTGCAGTGGAGTGTGGAACTTGATTATAGCAAATCTTTGGGCAGAAATGACACCAAAAACGTAGGCATCTTAAAATTTTCTCTCTACTTAAGAGAAATTGTCTAGTGGAACACTTTTCCTCCCATTTCTGAGCATACAAATGCCAATCATTTTTTGCTGTGGAAGAGCAACGCTATGGCATTTACAGGATTTCTCATAAGTACATCCGTGATCTCTTGCTTTCTTATTTTATATGTCTTATATGCAAAAATGTTGACTGGACTAAAAGCAAACAGAATTTACTTTAATACACTTCAGGCTTCGTTAGCAAGCCTGTAAGTGCCTCTCCAGGGAACAGCCTTAACAAACACTAGAAATAGTTGGAAATAAGAAGAAAAAATCCTGTAACATGTAAGCAGATGGCTGCATTTTGTGGTCTACTCATTCCTTAGGTCAAATGAAACTTACAGGGTTCTTTCTGTGCTGCTCCACACATCATGTGAAAAACAAATAGGACTAAAAGCAATGGTTTCCTGTTGAGACAACTGGGTTAAGATTTTTTCCATCTTACTAAGATTCTAATTAGTTGCTTAAGGCTTGCAAACTGAAGGCACCATTTGATTTTTTTTTTTTTTCCTTCATTTATGTGAAATCTGGATCCTCACTAGCACATTCATATAAATGCTGTAAATAATCTGTAGTTAGTCTGGACAGTCATGATTATAACTAAAAATTTCACTTTGCCATCCACAAATCAACATCTATCACCAAGATTTTTAGATTTTGTTATTGTGTTATTTCATTTTTCCTTTAAAAAGTACACGTTAAGTACAGGACTGCACAAAGCAATTGATGATTGCAGTAAGGTATGCTCCATGTCCTAAAAAGCTCATCATCAAAGACAGAGAACACAAAGGAGGTAAAATCAGAAAGAAGAGGAAGAAGGAAAGAAAAAGAAAGCTGTAATTTGGAGGGGGCGGGGGGGAAGCTAAGATAGCTGCTGGAAGAAGTCAGTGCAGAATTTGGAGAGGCAACAGAAAAAGAAAGCCTTAGTCGTGATGGTTTAAGAAGAGCAGAATGGACAGAGCTGACAAGGCTAACTGGCTACCAGCGGGCTTAATAACTGCTTTTGTACACACCGGTGCTCCCCACAATCTGACCCTTTTAACAGTTGCTTTCCCAAACTTTGTTGGAGCTAAAATTTTCCATGGCAGATGACTTAAACAACTGATGCACTTCAGAAGTTGCTTGCAATGTTGTCAAAAAAGCAAAAGCACTTCTTCTTTTGTGATCCTGTGGTTAGGAAACATAGCTTTTTGAAAGTGCTTGTGTTAAAAACTCCCAAAGATAGTGAGTCCTTGATCTTGGAACGTGTCCTTCCTTTTTTCCCCACAGAGCTGGTTGGCCACTGGGGCATTTTAGGGCACCCATCCTTATTTTTCATGGGGTTTGTTATTGATAAAATTAGAGATGGTGAGGCATGGACAAGTCTTCTATAATGGCAAGGTGAGGGGGGGTGGTTTGGGTTTTTTACCTTTATTAGTCTTTAAATACGTAGACTTTGTCCTTGCACATTTTTGGATAAACTATTTTATAGTTGTTATATAATGGGATTTAAAAAATTCTGTCAATATTGCTTTTTTGATTTGTGTAATTTTAATTTTGTATCAATTAGATCCTTGACTGAGGGTGAGGGAGAATCCTCCTGGAATATTTAGTAGCAGCCCATATAAAATCAAAATTAAGTTTATTGCCTGAAATGCCTGGGGGTAGGAAGAGGGGAAGGAAAATTGGGATACAAAGGCTGGTTAAAGAGCATTCTGGCCCAAAGATAAGAAAGACTAAAATACTTAACTGAGTAGGTCTGTGGAAAACTTAAATTAAAAAAAAAAATAAAAGTGCTGCTGCTACAGCCAATACACTCTTCAACACCCCCTAACCCAAAGAAATACCTAGTCTTCTTTTGGATTTTTTTCAACTGTACTTATCAACCTGGGTAATATTCCATAAAAATAAAGACTTTTTCCCATATGCCGTTGCTAAGAATTCCAGGCCATGATAGGCTGTCCTTTTTCCTCCCAGTTTAGTTGGCTTTTGTTGTGTGGTGCTGCTGTGATGTATTTTCTGTCAGGTGAGATTTACACATAGTCCACTTGACAGGAGCAGTTAGCCACAAGGATTTCCTAAGGAGAAACTTCCTGGAGCAGTGGGCAAGGATTATCATTTTTCTTTTGGTCATGATGGAATTTGCAAGCCCTCCTGGCTTCCACAGGCTCTCGCTCATCTGTCAGTCCCACTGGCCCTGCCCCAGCACAACAGCAGACCTTTACCTGATCCATGGCAAACTAAAAATCTCCTTTCAGTTCAGATCTGCTTTTTTCACAGGGGGCAAGTTGGCAAGGTTCTAATGCATTTTAAATGAAAGCAGTTAAAAATAAGTATGTATGTTATCTAAAATACCTGTGGCTTTACTACTTAGGCTTGAAAATGTTGCTATCTTCTTTAATACTAGAAGATAAAATAAATCAGGCACAGGAAATCTTCAGTTCAAGAACAGGTTACGTTGCTAGGGAGTCTATGGCCTCCCAGAGAGTTTAATTGAAGCAGCAGCCAGTACTGTTCAAGCTGCTTGGAGAATCAGCTTCTCCAGAGCAGAGAGTCAGTGTCTGACAAGAAAACCCCATTTGGGGCAGGAAAGACATACTTTCTAGCAGTCTCAATTTGTCCAGCATAGAGGCTTCCACATTGTGTCCTGCCCCTTCACCTTTCCTTGTCCCATGAAACAATAAATGAAAAATAGTAGCTGGTATTCTCTCCAGCAGCTGCTAAAAGCAATTATTCCAACTCTTTATGGAGCTTTAAGAAGCTGCTCCCTTGTCCTTCCTTACAGCCTTACAGGCTTTTCAGGACTGAGGACCTCGCATTTCTTTTTCCCTTGGGAGGGGAAATAACCCAACAGTCTCCAAGAATGAAAAATGCTTATTTCTCTCTCTTCTCAGAATTCTGGCAAAGTCTCTTTGGAAGTCTTAAGTATCTCATGCTTTAAGCAGGCTTGAAAAATCTGGCTTGGAGGCATGGAGGCATGGCTGCTTGGAAGTGGCCTTTTGCTGGTGATGTGTCTTCTGCTGGTGATGCGTCTTCCGTCAGTCTGAAAAACTGCAAATTGTATCTGCTCAGGGTGCCCTTAGGCCTAAGAGGCTTAGGGTTCAATTTTGAAACTGCCTATTCTAGACCTCTGAACAGTCTACAAGGTCAGTGTCCATCCCTAGCAGTTTTAGTCAGACTTTTTAAGTTAGGGACATTGATTCCTTATGTAGTCTTTATGATAAATACTTCTGAAGGCTTGCACAATGCAGTCAAGATCACCTAAGTTAGGAGCTGCCTTCTGTCTTCTGCATACAAAAAGAAACCTGTTTCATCCCTAGATGGTAATTACATGTGCCTGTAAACCACACAGATTGTTTCTGGAGCAACCAGTTGGAAAAATGGGATGCAGGTGTCTTAGCTAGGTGTCACAGTATGTCTATCCGTCATGAGATTTTTGTCTTAGTGCCTTCTGAGGGGTGGATCCTTCCACTGGAAGGAAAAATACTCTTTTCAGATAATAATTTATAAGCTAGAGACTTTTACCTTTCTTCAATTAGTAGTCCTCTAGAAATTTTGAGTGCAGTTGCACATTCAGCAGAGATTGAATTTCAGTCTTCTGAAAATATTATTGTCCCAGTCTAGGTTTGGTGTTGTTTTTCTTTTTGATTTGTTTTTTTTTTTTTTTTTTTTCATTTAACCTTTCAAGTCCTTCTGCTGCAATTGGCCCACTGTTCAGAAAAGATTCACAAGGGCAGAAGGACAGCAGGCAAGAGAGGAGGAATAGAAGACTGAGTTCTGATTCATATTCTCAGTCCTGGTTTATATGTATTATTTAATGGATAAGATGAAAAATCCAGGACCAGTGACAACAAAGACACTTTTCTCCCAGGGATGTTAGTTTCTGAGCAGGCACTGAATACAAGCTTCAGACTGATTTCTCGCCTTCTGTCTCCAACAGTGCTGCTGCCAGGGCTGTGCATGGGCCCAACTTCAGCAGAAGGTGTAGGGTGAGGGGAATGCGTGTCACCCGGTCATGGTATTTTCATGAAATGAGGCCCAGTATCATGGTTACCCTATTTCAGTGCAGTTCTTTCTCCGCCTTTTTACTGTTGTGTACCACCACCTGGGAAGTCAGCTGGCTACTGGTGTGTGTATATGTCATAGTGAGAATAGTATTTTGCAGTTAATACACTGTATTTGGAAATTTACTTTGTATTTGTGGTTGTTATATGCACATGGATTAAACTCTATCTCAAGGGATTTCCCAGAAATTTAAACTTGTCTTCCTTTTCTCTTGATGAAAACTGATAATGCATATCTTCTCTTGTCACTTTCTAGGAGAGAAACCATTCAAATGTGATGAGTGTAACTTCGCTTCCACAA
The DNA here is from genome assembly GCA_013400195.1 of Aramus guarauna. Lineage (NCBI taxonomy): Eukaryota > Metazoa > Chordata > Aves > Gruiformes > Aramidae > Aramus > Aramus guarauna. The sequence continues at coordinate 214,618 of VXBL01010524.1, read as the reverse complement.
CACAATCGCATCTGACACGACATAAGCGTGTCCATACTGGAGAAAAGCCTTACAGATGTCCCTGGTGTGACTACAGGTAATGAGTCATTAACTAAAGCATGATGAGAGAAGGGTTAAGGTGATCAGACGAGGTTCATTTGAAGTCACCAATAAAAATATATTGCCATTAAAACACCATCAGGGCAGCAGTAATTGCATATTAAATTAGGAGCTAAATTTAAAAACTTAGTCTTCAGTATTTAGGTATTACTTTATAAAGAAAAACAAATGATGGGAAACCTTTTAGTAGTAACACTGCAGTGCTAATGTTGAGTGTTTGTTTCACAGCTGCTCTAATGTCTGTTAGAATTCTCCATGGTGAGGCCGCTTATCTGCATCGCCTTTTCAAATCAGTTGCAGTTTTGAAATTTTTCTCGGTTGAGTTGCAACCATTTCACCAAGAAAGGAGAAGTCCCCTAAAAGGCTTAGCAGCCTAAATACTCACCAGACACTTATTAGAACGGGAAGCAATTGGAGCCAGTTACGGTGCTGCAGAGTCTTGTTTTTCTACTCCGGTTTTCCTTCTCCTTGCCAGCCAGGTTGTTTGGACGAGAGTTGGCCTTAGGGTTGTATGGAAAGTCTACCGTGTTCCACCATTAAAACCCATCCTGTTAGGCAGTAGATTAAGTTCATTAAAATCACATGAAGGGACAGTTAAGATTACTTGTGGTGCTCATCCCATATGTCTTTTGTTCATTACAGACTACTTATTAAATGATCTCATCTTGCTTCTTAAATGATTCTTTACTTTTCTTAAACATACTTCTACAGTCTTGAATACTTTTAGTACCTTGCAGTGAGGTGGCTAGTCTATGTGTACTATGAAGGAATCAGTAGAAGTTATTCATGAGCAATTTGCAAGAGTGGACGTCCAAAAAGTTTTTAAAAAATCAGTACTGTATTTGATAAATGGCATATGACCATGTAATTAGATGCATGTGCCGTGATGCATGCATGCAAGAGGAGAAAGTTAAACATTTGATTATACCACTATAGCATTTTTTATTTTCTTTTAATGCTGAGCATACAACTGTAATATTCTTTTAGTATAAGTTTTAATGTAGTTTCCTAAAACCAGATTATATAACAAAGGCTAGCTGCTCTCATAATACCTAGTTTCACACCATTTATGAGCTGCTTTAAAGAAAGCTCCTGTATAGAAAGCTTTTGCAGTGATCATGCAGTTTCTGTACAAAAATTTTTGTTGCATTCATTTGTGCATGTAGAACAACTGTTCAGTGAACTCTCCTGTATTGAGCAGCCATTAAATTACTGCCTAGAACTGCAGAGAACTGAATTTGATAACCTTGGGCGGGGGGGCTTCCATTTCTGTGCTGCTACCTTAAGAGTCCCCCAGTTGTTTTTTGGTTTTGGGTTTTTTTTTAATAGAAGTGTTTCTGTCTGGCTTCAGTAAGTCATCTAAGAAAGAGAGGTGGTTTTGTGTTTGTTGGAGTGGTTGTGTTAAAAGATCTGTGTTGAGTGAAGTGAGAGCATATAAGCAATAATGTGACATGATGTGCTGCAATGAAAGTAAAAAGAGTGCTATCTTTGATGCTGCATGTTTGAGGAGGCTTAATTTTGGGGTCATCCAATTTAATGAACCATCCTGATTGGAAGGAATAGTCTTCTTGCAGAGCTAGGTAATGAGAGGTGGGTTACAGTGGATTTGAGCTCCTGGCTTGAAGATCCTAGAGACTGGGAGCATTGTGGATGTGAGTCAGTTGGCAGTTTGGGGTTTGGTACTCACACACAATGAGTGGATGTGATTCCCTTGCTTAGTATGACAAAATGCATAACTTCAATGCTCTGTTTAGTGAAAGACAAGAGATCATCTTTCTTTGGACGGACCATTTTCTGTATGGGATAGAAATTCCAAAAAAAGACAAGTTTTTTACTAATATTTTATTTGATTCGAGGTTGTTAGAGAAGAAGCAAGCATAACTTATTTTATCAGGATTAACAAGAAATCTCTGAGCATCCCCTGCCTCTATATTATTGAAAAAAAATATGTTTCACGGTAATAGGACGTTAGTTTCCATCCCTTGCAGGCCAATTTTGACCTAATCTTTGGAGGCTGATCTCTACAGATACCAGCTGATGAAGCTTTGATTCTGCAGGAAATTTGTTCTGAGCTCAGCTGAAAAACATCTGGCAGGGATGCAGGAATCAGAGCTGTGCTGGTGCTGCTGCTGCAAGTTCATCGAGGCAGTGAGACACTCTGTATAGCTGCAGAGGAGCCAGTAGAGGGGCTGCTGTATTTATTAGCCCAGCAGTCCTGCTTGTGCCTGCCAGTTTCCACAGTCCTGGGATATTAGCCAGCCTTGTTGGCAAGTACGGGTTTTGCTCTCTATCCTCGTCTCTTAATTTTTTCTCTTTTTATTTCTTTTAAAATATAATTTTCAGGGTATCACGTGTTGCCTCCTTGTCAACTCACCCAGTACTATCTCTTTTCAAGGAAAGGTATTAGCAACTCTGTAAATAATGTCCTTCATACCAGTTCAGCAGATGGTATGTACTCTTGCAAGTGTCACCTACAGAAAACGTAAAATCACGATTTAAAATTTGCTGACCTAGTGATAAGATTCATCCCCATGTCTAGTGGTCAGGTTCTCACTGTGGTGCTTTCCGCTCAGCCCTTGGACTGTTTCAGATGTTGCTGTTCAGTGTTGTTTGGCAACTGCAGACTCTTTAATGACCCTTGTAGTTTCAGTGAGGTGAATATTCTTCATTTTGTGTACAGATATGGAGTAGAGTACTGTTAGTGCTACCATAAAGTCTTTTGTCACTGATAGGTGAAGTGATCTCTCTATTCTACAGTCTGAGACACTTGAATTAAAAGACTATCTAAGTACAAGGTATTTTAATTATTCCTGTTCAGCCCATCAGTGCTCAGAGGGTTCTTGGAGATTCCTGATTGATTTCAAGCTTTTAAATTCCTTGGGAGGAAATTGTGAACAATCATCCTGCAAAAGCTCTTGCCAGTCTAGTGAGTGAAAGGCTAGCTAACCCTGGCTAGAAGTACAGAAAGAAAGGCTATTAAAAGAAAGTAATCTGAATTTTGCAACTGTAATGAAAATCTGGATCACCTGTGTGACTGGACAGGCACCTAGAACTCTTCTTTTTTCTCTTTTTTTCCCCTTTTTCCCTTTTTCCCTTCCCCCCTTTTTTTCTGCCTGGCAGCAAAAAACTGAAGTGAAACAGGCTGTAAGATACTATGGGAAAAAGATTGATTTTAGCTACATGGAACAGAAATGGGAATTTATTCCCTCTATAACCTACGGCATGTGAAATTCTTTTCTTGACTAGGAAAAGACATGAATGGATGTGGTTTTCTGAAGTGAATAATAAACTAACCTAGTGTTTTTAGCTCACAAATTATATATTCTCAATATTACGCATATTCCCAAAAAGAAAATGGGAGATTTTGCTCATTTTCTTTTATCAAGTTGCTTTTATAATATATGTTTATGGTTGTACTTAAATAATCTTGCAAAAATATTACCTTCCATCTCTACTTTTTGTACTGTGACATTTATTTTTGTCTAAATATTTTGTATCTCGATAACAAAGAAATGAACATCTGCTTTTCCATATAGCAGTATTTGACTTCTAGTAATGTGAAATTATATTTTCAGTCTAGTTTTTAAAATCTAATTCCTTTTGAAGGAAAAAAAATATATATATTCATAAATATACAACTTTGCTTGTTAAATGTTTTGGTTATATTTTATCACGTTTGTGTTTTCAATACAGGTTTGCCCAATTTAGATAAAAATATGCACAATTTTCCTTTGTGTTTACTTTTTCAAATCACACAGCATGTGTCTCCATTCTTAAGTCAGTGTGCTTTATCATACAAAAATATTTGTTCACTCCTAATTAATGTTCAACTTAATTTTATAATACAGAATTGGTCTCATAGGGCCCTACACCACCATTACATATGCAATGCTTATTTTGTGTTTCTTAGTCATTTAAGAGATGTGTTATGTGGCTAAACTTTTCAGGTTACATGATCCTAGAGTTACACTGACAGCAAGACTGTTTGCATTTGGTAGGGGGCACAGGAAGTAGCGAGGAGCTGTATAACCTCCTGAAACTGGACAATGCCTGTGAACTTCAACTGATTTCTGAATCTGTTGGTTGTATATTCTGTGGCCAGACTTTCTAAACCTGCCATATATTTAGGCGCCTGAATTTAGCCTGATTTCACAAGTGCTAAACTCCCATAAGTCCGATGATGTCAATGAAAGATGCAGATAGACAGCATTTTCAAAAACCGAACTGGTTTGTGCATGTGACTAAAGAATTAGGATTCTCATTTTAGTCATACGTTAGGCTTTAATTTCAGCTCCCGTTGATACCGACTTTCCGTATAACTATCACATCTTCTCAGGCAAGTAATAATTTATGTTCATCGTGTGTGTGAGGGGGATGTTTCAGTACGAAATGGATCTGGATTACATTGTTTTGCGGTGGGGGAGGCAAAAGGCAGAGCCCTGCTCTTCTCGCATAGTCAAATTTGTTGGAGTACAGGGCTCAAGAGGAGCACTGGCACGGTTGTGTGATACAGAAACAGTGTTACTACAACTTTGACCACGAGACTGTGGGACAGGTATATTGTTAATGTACTGTGTGCCATCCTTGTGCTGTAATTAAACCAAATGACTCTCATTTCTCTGGGATTCTACTGTATGGTTAATTTTGCATAGAGTCTCCATAAGCGGTCAGGGGAAGCAGGGAATGGAGAGCAACATCCAGGGGATTGGTGATGTTCTGTAGCCATAGATAAGAGAATTTAGTTTGTATAAAACAAACAGCCAGGCCAGCAAAACAGCATTAATTCCATAAATGCACCTTTCTATAAAGTATATGACTTGTGAAGGATGTCTTACAAGACTGAGAATAAATAGCATACATTTTTAATATAATTATGTAAACTAAAATAAATATTTTACATTTATTATGCATAATAAAATAATTAGACAACATTCTGTAAGGGATTATGGCATGTGAAATTCCAACTGCAGAAGGATTCATTGCATATTTTCAGCAGCAGCGGCAGCATGACTTAGGGGGAGTGACTCCACAGGGGCTACTTTTCTTTTTTTCGACAGCATCCCTAGGGAGTTCCTATTTCCCTCTGACTTACAAGGATCTGTTCATAGGTTGTAAAGACCAGTTTATAATACACTCCAGGATTTGCACCTAAGCCTTAAGAATGTGCAAAGCAAGTATTTTCTCTCTGTTTATTTTGGGGAATGTAATAACTTTTAGTTGTCTTGGTATGATTGCATCAGCTGTACACTATTCCCTAGTTATATCAAGGATAACTAGAGACTACTTTAAATGCTGAGGTAACAGTATGTACTTATTCATAACAAAACTGAAAGGTTGTTAAGGCAACTTCTGCATAAAATGATGAAACAGTGCATTTATCCTTAAAACGTTAACATTAATACCCTCTTTGTAACCAGTGAAATTTAATATGCATGTATAGGAAATAACTAGGTTATACAACTGTATGGAACATTAGGCTGATGAGGACTCCGAGTGGCAACCACCACTGCGCTATGGAAAAATACTTTGTATATACATATATATCTCTCTCACAAAGGCAGAAGTAGGCAAAAAAGTGCATATACTTTGTTCTAATAAGAAATGGCTAAGGACAATAATGCGTGCATGTAATAGAGCAAACTGGGCCTTTAGGAAGCACTTAAGCTTCTGTTGTGATCAGCAGCAGGAGTTGAGGCTATCCAGTGCCTTGTGCTAACAGACTTATAAACAAATGAAGATAGAAGTTTAGAGAGAAATTCTGTCAGTGCATGGGCATAGTTCCCAGATGCAAACGCCTCAGAATATTATTCAGCCCTTTAGTTTTTAATAAACATTTAGATAAAATATTTGGCAATATTTCTATTAATCTGGAATAAAATATGCGGTAGCATTTAAGTCTATAAGAGAAAAATAATCTGAAATAAGATTTAGATATAGCCACAAAACCACTTTAATTATTCTAGGATAAATGTGGCATACAAAACAATGGTTAGTATTATTGCCTTTATGGTGGTTTTTGTTGCTTAATAAAACTTTTTATGTTCTCCTAAGTTACAGCAAATAGTTCATATGGTAAACTCAGAGTAAAAATATGTGTGATGTCGTAGTGCAAAATAGAGATCAACTATCATGTTAACCAAGAGACTTGACTTGAGGTGTGGTTCCTAACATTCAGAAACTTGTAGAACCAGAGAGCACACAAATAACAATATGGCCCTTGTTGAGAGATGTGTATGCTCTGTGCACTGACTGAGATATCCCGTCTCTCAATTTTGGAGAATCACGGTGGCAGCGTACAAAAGAACTTAAACTCCCTCTCTCACAGCTCTCACTGTCCTCCCTGCCAGATGCCAATGTCACTACGTGGACTGCTTAAGAGAATGTATGCTTATTAGCTAACGTAATTGTTTCTTAAAAAAAGACATACATGTGCACGCACACACAAAGATATTAGCGTATGCAGACTTGATGACTATGACCCACAATGAAATTGCCCTGTTATGAGGCTTTCGCACAGCATGCAATAGTATAGTCACTTTGTGAGGTCCTTTGCTTTCTGTATTTTTAATTAATAGCATAGTAAATGCACTGTACTTGGTAGAAGGGTAATACGGATTTTTATTTATTTTAATGAATGATACTTACACCTTACAATATGGAAATCCACCAATAATTCTGTGAGCATTGGTAATTCAAGCTTCTTTTGTTGTTTTGTTGATGGTTTTTTTCTTTTGTTATTTCTATTTACTTATTTCTGCTTTCCAATATTTTTTTTCCTGTGGCCACTCTAAGTAAGAGGAATTAAAAATTGCCTTTTTAATTCAATGAACCTGTGATTCTCTTGCTAACAGAGAACCATCAGACTTGAGACTTAAAGATCTGTCCAAGTATCTTTAAACCAGTGATGCAATTGCAAGCATCGATAATACTCTTCCAGCCTCATTTTGGGTTGAGTCCTTTGAAGAACAACTTGTAAGGGATGTATTTAAACCTAAATGCCATGCTAAATTACTCAGGGGTGACCACTGAGTTTAACGTTACTGAGACATGTAGCCATTTAGAAATCAATGTAAAAATTCCTGTGTAATTTTAACTTTTGGCAGCTTCTCTCTGTTGCAGCCTGTCACAATCCTAGCTCAGCACTCTATCAGTTTGTTCACACTTTGATTTAAGTTCTGCAAAAACATTTTCAGGTTCTTGATTTCTTTCAGTAGATACTGTCTCGTCCTTGCTGTTCAGTTTGGGCTTTGTTCCTAAACTTTTCTTCTAATGCAACCTCTTCCCTGACGTACTGATGCCTATTTTTTTTTTTTTTTTTAATCAAAGTCCAACACACTTAACCCAAGATCTGAAGTATTTGGTGTTTAGGAAATACGAGTAAGACCACTTCATGCAGTAGACAGATTAATGTAACTAATGTCTTCTATTATCACATTCTATCTTCTCCCTGTCCTCACACTTCTTTTTCCCTATCATGTGCAATCATCACTGTCTTATCTCTTCCTCTTTTTTAAGGATCATAAATATGTTACAATAAATATACCTATATTTATATTTAATAAGTAGTTAATTAATGTTTATAAATGTGGAACACCAGCATATATTTCAAACTAAAATAATCTTAAGTAGGTTGTATTTTGGTAGTAAATAAAATTTTAGTACTAACCTCAAGATAAACAGCAAGGCTATGGTCTTAATATAGCTTTTAGTAACAAAAAAGACTTGTAATTTCCTGTTACAGTGCTTCTGATAAAAATGTATAGTGAAGATCTTCTTTTATGTCTACAAAAACTTTCATTTGTTGGAATAATTTGATCTAAAAATAATCATTGACATTATAGATTAATTAATATGATCCGTTTAGGTAAAAAGTAGTTTAAAAAAAAGGCTAATGTGACTATACGTGTTTGCTTTGCTTTTGCCTGTTAACACAGAGTAAAAAAAAAACATGTTTGTTTCTTTTACTGTTCCTTAATCTCCAATCCAGTCATTATAACAGGGCCAAAGCTGTCTTTGGGGGTGATCAATCTACAAGGAATTATTATTATTATTATTGCTAACTACTAGACAACTACAGGGCTGGTAGTTAGCAATCTTTGAAAATACTTTGGTAGTGCTACAGGCTTTAGAGATGAAATTAATAAACACTAGTGTGTTGTGTTATGTGTGGTTTATTCTCCAGGCAATATGGCTACTACCATGTAAAAAAGTTTCTATATTAATGCTGTCTTTGTGACAACCTTCCCTGTTCCTCCTTCATACATGACATACAAAAGAAGTTAAGAAGTTAGGAAGTGACAGAAAACAAATTCAGTTCAGAACTGGTTCCAGAAAAAGGTGTAGCCTAGTGCAAGGAGGAGAAAGGGAAAGTTTTTATCCCTTTAAAGACTGATGAAAATAAGAGAAAGAAAAGAATTTTTGAATAGAAAGTAAATGAAGGAAGGAAAGAAGAGAAAGAAACTTAGCTTTTCTGTCTGAGAAAAATTTGCTACTTTAGATACTTCTCATGCATTAGAACTGGTGAGCAATTTTCCAAATAAATATGACTGTTAGAAAATCCTGATTTATTGAAGCTAAATGAAATCACTTGCAGATTCCAGCAGAATTGGCCTTGTCCCTGTGACTTCTGCCTGAATTCCTCTACAGTGGTATGTTGGGGCACTTTGGGAACATAGGTACCACAGGGCTCTGCCTCCACCATGAAACTCCCTGCCTTGAAAGTAGAAGTCATGGGCTCAATGAGCCAGGCCTGCACGTTTGCAGTGTGGCTGGCAGGTGTTGTTCCAGGCCACAATACAATATGGTGGGACTAAGGCTCAAGGGCAGAGTTGGCGCCTGGGGTTTGGGAGGCTGGTGTTCCTGGCCACCCTCTTCCCAGTGGGGTGGGAAACCCCTATGGACCAAAAGCCCATCTCCTCTCTAGACAATCTGCTTTGGAGACAGGCATCAGGGATTTAAAAGCTAGGTGTGCTGGTTTTGGGTANTCTTTATCTCAACCCACAAGTTTTCTCATTTTTACTCTTGTGATTCTCTCCCCCATCTCACTGGGGATGAGCAAGCGGCTGCATGGTGCCTAGCTGCTGGCTGAGGTTAAACCACAACACTAGGAGTTCCTGGGACGTTGCTTCACAACACAAGTTTGAAGCTGCTGCTTAGGTTTGGTCAATAAAAGCCTTGACAAAAAGAGTAAGAGCGTGCCTCAAAGTCCATGTGTGCCTTGCAGCTCTCCATACCATCAGTTGCCTTTTCTCTTTCCTGAGTTGCTGGGAGGAGACAGTGTGTTCCTCATAGGAAAATTTCACATGGGAAGGACAGGCCATTTGGTATACAACAGCTCATTTTCCCTAAAACTGTTTTGCAGACTCTGTTGGGTGATAGTCTACTTTATTCTCACAAGTCATGGATCAGGGATGTGTTTCATTTGAGGCTTTACGTACAAAGACACAGTCTGGAGAGGAGCTTATTGTCCAAGTAACTTAGTATGAAGTTGCTCATTACGACTATTTTGTCACTGATTTGGATCATCTTTGTGGTTTTGCCAGGCCTGTTTGGGTCTGAATATCAGGTGTTGTTATTGCTGAGCTTTCTTAGAGACTTTCTTTATAAAAGCTTGCGTTTAAAGCCCTCTGTTTTGCTATTGCAACTGATGAGTGCTGCTCTGGTGTTATCATTATTCTTTCTTTGGAAAATCACTTTAAAAAATATCTCAAAGATATTTGCACATGCCAGGTGGTGAACAGTTAGCATTTTAGTTTCCAGTTTCCTTTCTATCTATTAGAAAAGTTGAAAGCAGTTGTAGTAGCATTCATAGACTCTGATCGTTGTTAGGTTGGTTTGTTTAGTTTTTGTCTTTAACATGTCACATATTACAAGTACTTGAATTTTGTGTTTAAACTTCTTTTAAAATGTGTTCTTTCAATTAATGGAAAAATAATTAAGTGAAAGCCCAGAATCCAAAATATATATGAAATGGGTTGTCCCACATTCTTGGATGCCTTGGGCCAAAACTAGTACTTTTCATTTTACATCCTTGGAGAAAAGGTGAGGTCTGGATGACATTCCTCATCTGCCCTTCACAGGTTATGTACATTAAGGCTCAGTGGGCTGGGAAAAACAAGCTGGTGCAACGCTGATCTCCATTCTCCCCCACAGGCCAGGGGGTAGGGATGAAGACTTTTTTATTTCCTCAGCTCCTGTAAATGAACAGAAATGTAGGGTGGGAACTGAAAGAGATTGGAAATAGCTGCTGCTGTTCATAGCCTGAAAGCAAATTGATTCTTCTTCCTGACATAAAGAGGAGGTTGCAAAGTGACTTTTCACTCTCAAAGACCACCCAGATCTCCCTGGTGCTCCCAGGGTTGGTAACACAGCTGCAGGTTAATTCCTGACTTTCAGTCCAGTTCTGAATTGCTTTTCCTTCTGCTTAGGCAAACAGCCCAACTCACCATGATTCCTAGAATATAGCTCCATTCACATATATAGGTATTATTTAAATTATGCTTTAAAGTAACATTTCATAGAATCATGGAATGGTTTGGGTTGGAAAGGACCTCAAAGATCATCTAGTTCCAACCCCACTGCCATGGGCAGGGACACCCTGCACTGGACCAGGCTGCTCAAAGCCCCATCCAACCCTGTCTTAAACACTTCCAGGGATGGAGACTCCACAGCCTCTCTGGGCAACCTGTTCCAGTGCCTCACCACTCTAACAGTGAAGAATTTCTTTCTAACATCTAATCTAAATCTACCTTCCTTCAGTTTAAACCCATTACCCCTTGTCCTGTCACTACAGTCCTTGATACACAGTTGCTTTCCATCTATCCTGTAGGCCCCCTTCAGGTACTGGAAGGCCGCAATTAGATCTCCCCGGAGTCTCCTCTTCACCAGGCTGAACAATCCCAACTCTCTCAGCCTGTCCTCATAGGGGAGGTGCTCCAGCCCTCTGATCAACTTGGTGGCCCTCCTATGGACTCTTTCCAGCAGCTCCATGTCTTTCTTGTACTGGAGACCCCATAGCTGGATGCAATACTCCAGCAGGGTTCTCACAAGAGCAGAGTAGAGGGGCAAAATCACCTCCCTCGACCTGCCGCTCACACTGTTTTTTGATACAGCCCAGGACACAGTTGGCTTTCTGGGCTGCAAGCGCACACTGCCGGCTCATATTGAGCCTTTCATCCACCAATACCCCCAAGTCCTTTTCCTCAGGGCTGCTCTCCATCCATTCTCTGCTCAGCCTGCTCAGTTAGCGGTGCTTGGGATTGTGCCGACCCACGTGCAGGGCCTTGCACTTGGCCTTGTTGAACCTCATGAGGTTCGCACATGCCCACCTCTCAAGCCTGTCAAGGTCACTCTGGATGGCATCCCTTCCCTCCAGCGTGTCAACCACACCACACAGCTTGGTGTCATCAGCAAACTTGCTGAGGGTGTACTCCATCCCGCTGTCCATGTCTCCGATGAAGATGTTAAACAGTGCCAGTCCCAGTACTGACCCCTGAGGAACACCACTCGTCACTGATCTCCACTTGGACGTTGAGCCGTTGACCACTACTCTCTGAGTGTGACCATCCAGCCAGTTCCTTATCCACTGAGTGGTCCATCCATCGAATCCGTGTCTGTCCAATTTAGAGACCAGGATGTCATGCGGGACAGTATCAAATGCCTTGCAGAAGTCCAGGTAGATGATGTCTGCCACTCTTCCCTTGTCAACCAGTGCTGTAACTCCGTCATAGAAGTTCTTCCACATCGCTATCTTTTTATATTTTTAGTGATTTGATCATTTAAAAACTACACAACTAGAAACTCTGCAGTTCATAATACTGTAAAATTCTGTCTATAATCCTACAAATACATGGAGTAGATCTAGTGACATCATAAACCACACGAACATCATTCTACTAGTTCATTGATATTACTGGTACTCCTTAAAATACAGTATTTATAGGTTTATATCTGTAACTTCAGTGCACTCTCCTTCAATCCCTATTGAAGCTAATTATGGATTCTCTCTAAGAACTCTGTAGTTGAGGACATAATTTGTTCTGCTAGAAATCCCATGTGGAATGTCTTCCCATACAGACCTTTCTCAAAATAGTTCTGTTGAAATTTTCCATGCAAAGTCTACAGGGCAAACAATACCTAAAATCAGTTGAAGTTGTACAAGGTATTGAGATTATCAAAATTAATTCTTAAGTACTGATGATTTGTCATTAGAAAAATGTGGTATTTCACCCATCTTTTTCTAACAAGCTCTTGGTAAAATACAGAGAACCATTTCCGTTAGCAAATTTTGGGCCATGGGTATTTTAACATATAAAAAACCATTAATAATTTGTTTTCTTTTCAGGAAAGAGAAGTGTCTTTAGTTCAAAAAAGGCAATTTTTATAAATCAGTTGACGAGGATTGATTTTTAGCCTGATGTCCCTAACTTATTCTGAGACTTTCACCAGACCATCCATCCATCTTCTGTCAGTTTCTTTAATAACTTTTTAAGCTGTTGGCCAGTTTCAGTCAAAACTGACATGCCATAGTAGTTGCTGAGATAATTTAAGTTCCTACATGTTTCCTGAAAGAAGTGGATGAGGAGAGGAGAGAAAAATAATCAGTGAGGAACAGGCAGGCAAAATTCAGCTCTCATGCGTTGTTCTGTCTTACAACCAGCCAGTGTATTGTTCCAGCCTTGCCACCCAGCACATCTGTTTTTTCTTGCCTGATGGGAGTTATCTTGAAGGACATGTTGGGGAGCTGCTGTTACTGCATTGGGAGATTTAGTCAACGGGGCAAGAATCCACAGGAAACCATGCTTCAGTTGGTACAGTGCTCACGGATGAATGTTTTTTGGGTCCCAAATTAACCATTTGTTGCAAGTTGTCAGGACAGGCCATTTGAAAAGTTAAAACTTGAAAGGTATTTTTAAGGATAAGGAGAATGCACCCAACTATCTATATTTTTCTTTAGAAAAGAGATTATTTAGAAGAGATTTGTACCCCTGAGATTGAGAGCACTGACGGTTCACAGTCAGTCAGTGAATGGGAAGAAGCTTCCCGTTGGAGAGATTGTTCCACAAGTGCTTTCTTCGGCATTTCTTCTGTTTTCTTTAGGTTATTTACTGATTAACTGTGACATAATGCATAGGTCTATATAGATGTATTTACATGAGGAAAAGAAGCAAAGTTTGAACAAATACTAAGTTCTTTTTACATATTATTAGGGATACTGAGCACCCACGAATTCTCATGTTACATGGGGTCCAGTGGTTCTGTTCTTATTTGGAATTCAGCCTCTTCATTTAGGTGACTAAATGTGACTTTCATCACATTTTAATTTTAATTACTCAGCCTTTAAGATTTTGATCAGCACTAATAAATTATAGCACAGTCATACAGTATTTAGCTGATTGATTTTGTATGCTAAAATGTAGTCATTTTGAGGACCAATAAAAATACTTTCGAGTAGAAGAAAGGTTTCAAAAATAGAGGAATTTGCACCAGATTTGTTCAAGTCTGTGTCAGACCAGAGAGGGAAGACATAAATCTGAGTCCTTGCGAGAGAAAGCAGGTGGCTACTACCCATTCTGTTCAAATAAATGCAGCAGCATCCAGTCAGCAATCAGCCCAATCAAGGCCAGTGAGTGCAGCTTTTGGGAACTGCTGTGTGTTGCCTGGTGGTGGTGCAAGAGATGAGAGATGAATATTCACTACTGGGTGATGGTAGCCCTATTAGTGCTGTAGGTTGTAGAAGTGTATTCTGAAAGACAAATATAGCATTTGTCTGTTCTAGCTGAGTTCTTGTCCATCCACATCTGTTCCTGGCTTCCTTCTTTATATTTAGAGCTCTTTTCCCTCAGAACAGTACAGCAATTTCAGGAGAAACTTTATTTTCTATTCCTGCTCTGAAGTGCCCATTTTTTGTTTCAGTTTACCGTTAGCATGGCAGGAGTACTGTAATGGAAAGGATGATAATAAGCCACTCTCCATCTCAGCATTTCTGCTCCATAGCTCAGCTGGAGTCAGCTCTCACTGACTGGATAGTGTCTACTGTCATGGGGTTGATGCTATAAAACAAAAATAAAGACAGTGATTAAAGTCCTGGCCCCACTGATGTTAATCACATCACCTCCATGTCCTTAGGAAAGTCACGATTCTCCATTTGTCATGAAGTACTTGCTTCTTAAGGGAGAAATGGAAAGCCAGGGAGTTGGCAACACCTTTTACAAAACTTGGTATCCCGATCAGTAAAGAAGTTACACTAGGTAAGTAGATTGTGGGATCAAGTACCCAGATGCTTATAGTTTCCACTCAGCTTTGCAGAGAGGATCCTGATCCCCTAAATTATGCAAAAAAACATCTAAATCCAAAAACAGCTACTCCTTTAGGAGTTTTTATTTTTCACTTCCCTCTCTACTGAGTTTGCAAGTTTTGCACAACTAAGTGAAATCATTGAGGCATGCTCAGAAGTCTCTGTCCTGGGAAGATGGGTATCTCTGCCTCAAGACTTTGGTACGTCTTTTAGGTGAACAGGCTCCTATTCCTGTATTCTTGGGTATATGTTAGAGGCCTGAAAATTAGAGAAACTAGGATTCATTTAATTTATAATGACAGTGGTGTCTGCAGCCTGATTCCACTTATTGTTTAGGATTCTTAGCTGAGAGGGCACAGAACATGGGCTTGGGAGCCTGCTGTTTGGATTTTGTTGAAGAGTTATATGGGCAACATAACTGAAAACAGAAGAACAATTTTGAAAACAGGGATTAGATCTGCTTTTGGCTCCTGGCTGTTCCTCACTGGCCATTGGCAGAGTTACAAGAGAAAGGGTATGCGCAGGATATTTCAGGCCACCTAATACACTTCCCTGAGACACAGGAGAACTGGATTCACCCCTCCTCAAAATAAGGGCAGCGCAAAACTCAGAAGTTCTACTTCCTAGAATAGTGCCTTAATTTCTAGAAAGTTAGGGACACCAGTGTTTCCTTTTCCTGAGCAGAGGGGAGCTCCTGATGTTTCATAGTGTCTACCTACACTTTCTTTAGAAGGAGGCATATAATTTAAGCAAATCTTGAGACCTACATTAGTTCTTTCTTATCTCCATTAATTGTACTGAGAATTTGAATGCTTATGGAGAACAGACGAGGTTGCCTTCTAGTATTGCCATGGCCAACAGTGCACCTAAATGAGACAGAAGCTTGTTTCTACCCTGTTTTACTGGTACCTTGTCTCCCAAACCTATCACTACTCTTTTTTTGCCTATTTTCTGATTGTCATATAATTTTCAATGCTTAGATTGTAATTTTTCTGAGGCCAAGACTGATTTTTCTGTTGTTCCTCTATGCAGTGAGTGGCGTAACATCATTCTGTCATGCTATCCTCTAAAGTCATTATGCTGTGCAGTGGGAACATACCAGCTTTCTTGGAGCCAGTTTTTACATCGTAAACATAGGATTGCATTTCACCATAGGAGTATAGGAAAGCCTGTACCCTTATGGTGAAACCCTACTGTTGCCAAGACTGTGATACTGTTTAATGGCTAAAACCTGAAAGAAGCTTGAACAGCTGGGAGCCTGCATTCAGCTGAAGTGCAATGTCAGTGCCTAATTCCCATAGTCTCCTTAGAAAATCTCATCTCTCATTTCTAGGACTAGTAATCCAATACCTTTCATGAGAACTAAATGCATATAAATAGAAATTTTCAAATACTTGTGCACTCTTAAGTATCATCAGGATCAGCCCTTGCTGTTTTAGTCTGGTTTTGTTTTTAAACCTGACCTTCAAATATGTGCCTCTCTAAATGCATTTTTGGGTACATTTTTAGCTTGGTTTGGTTTTTGAGATCATGTCATTTTTATGTAGCTGAAGAAAGGGTAGTACTGAAAGCAATGCATCTTGGAATGCAAGTGGAACTGTTTAGAGTCTTTTCTTTAAAGCACAGCTTCTTGATCTATAACCATCCAGTATTTGGAAAGAAAGGATATTAGGGTGTTATGAGCTATATTCTTCTGCTGTTCTGTAACCTCTTAGAAATAGCCCTGGAACGTATGGACTACTTCCATCCCAGCAGCAAAAGAAGTCTGTATGCATCTGATAACAAAAAAAAAAAATACAAACATATAATTTTCTTCCTAAATTTCTATTATTTAATTTATGTTTACTTTTTGGAAAATACTTGGATTATTTACAATAGTTACACAGTAAACTCTTGTGGCCTTTAAAGAGGTATGTGGATTAATGACTTCTCGAAGAATTGTTTTACAAGAGTACTGGGGTATTTTTAGAATGAGTGCTTAGTTAAAATAGTCACTAAGGGCATGTTATTCGCATAGGCATCTTTTGTGCAAGACCTATGTATTTTTTATTATCTATGCATTCTGACTTGATTCGGTGATGTACCTTTATATACATTCATATAACATTAACTGTATGAATAGGTCCAGTTGTTCTAAAGTTAGTTGTGTTTGCCTAGAATAACGTACTGAATTAGCCCTTTAAGGGCTGTATTACTATGATGCAAAATAGATTCAAAGGAATCGTTTGGTTTTATATAAAAGGTGAGGAGGGCAAGGGAGGGGTTGGTGGGGTTTTTTTTTAGTTTAAGAGTGGAATATATGTTTTCTTTAGCTGTAAAAGCACAATCAAGGCAACATGATAAGTGAGTCAGTGTTGTAAAAGTAAAACTAATTTTGCCTTCACTCACATGAGCTATAGAAGGAGGAAGCTTTATTGTCCCTGGGAAGGTGATAAGGCAGAGTAATTGTATATTATACTGTCCTGGAACATCTGCCTGAAGACTGTTGGAGCAATTCATCTATCATGGACGATACAGCATGTTTTGTCTTTCTGCTTTAACCCATCCCCACTGCTGGCCTGCACGAAGGTTTTGATAGGGACTGTGCCTGGGCTGGGGCTCACATTAATCAGTCCCCTTGTTCAACACTCCAGCTGACATAATTACAACCTGCGCACAGCAGTTATTCAAGTCGAGTCCTTGTCACTCGTGGTGCGAAACTACACAGCTCAGATCCCGAAGGAGATTGCCTTATCACACAGAACAAGGGCTCACAGGAGTTGAAGAGAATAGAAATGGGAAAATGTCTTCCGGGAGTACTATATATTCCTTTAAAATAAGACATTTGAGAGACTTACAAGGGACAAAGAGAAGCATTGTGCAAGGTCTGAAATGAACAGGTTATTATTTTTAAAAGGATTACACAGGCCATTTTTGTGAAATGGACATGGATTATTAAATAAATTCAGTGGTCTCTCTCTTTCTTATCATTCAGTGACTCTGCCCTATTAGTTTTCTTCAGAAGTGATAAAATAGTTTTTGACTTGTATAAGCTTTAAGTATCTCTCAGTAGAAATCATCAGAACACAACTAATAAAAGTGCACATATTATACCAATAAAATTGGCACACACGTAAGGGAAGATCCGCAAGGATCAGAGTTAGGGGTGAAGGAAGAAGCATGCAAAAGGGCTTTCGAAGATGAGCAAGTTCATTAGTCTCTGCTGTAGTACGATACAGGAATGTGAAAGATGAAGCCAAAGAATAAGTTTCATATTTTACCATTTTTGCCTCTTTTCATGTTAACCCTCTGTGGGGAAAAAAAGGCAAGTCCGTAACACCATCTATACTAATGAAATGAAATGAAAGAAGATGCCCTGTAGTGATGGGGTCTATTTTTGTGGGGTTTTAGTGGAGTTTTTTAATACAGAACTTTTGCGTACATGATCATAGCATAATTTATTTGGCATTGGTCTATAAAATTCCTCAATATGACAGAATTTCATTGACATTCAAAAGGCTTTTCCCTGGTGTTTAAATTTTTTTTTCTTCTTGGGTACTAGATCAGCTTTTTGAAGCAATACCATTCAGGCAGTTCCTATTCTTCTCAATCAGTACATTTACAGTGTTACCGTGATTTCTCATCTAGTTAAAATACTGTGTCTAATATTTAGACATAATTGTGTGTAGTTGGAAGAACTGTAATAATTTATCTGTATTGGGTGGTCCAATTTTAATCTAATACTTTTACAAAACCGCTTATCTGGGATTGAATAGTCTGAAGTGGAAGTGCTAGAAAGTATCTTATACATTTTACTCTGCATACATGCACTAGGTATGGTAGGTAAGTCAAATGCATAGTTCGGTGCTTTCATTCAACATTATTCCATTTCAGTATCTCTTGGTGAAGTACACAGCACATTGAACTTGATGTGTAGGTCTACTGTGAAAGCCTAGCTACATGAAAACTGCAATTTCTTACCGAACAGCAGGATGTCCTTGTAGGCAAATGTACTCTTGTAGGAACAAAAATTAAGTTTTGCTTGCTCCCTACTCTTACAGTTTTCCTGGGGTGAATGATGACTGTGAAGTAAGCTCAAAGTACAGAGCCAAATGCTGCATTTACTTATATTTGTGCAGACAATGGCATTATGAGGACATAATCTGAAGAGAATGATGTTTCTCCAATATATACTTTCAAGGCAGATTTTAGATCAGATAATCAATCATACCTCCAACTACAGAACCAAATTTGACTTTCAGAACCTAAGATGGTTTTGCAGTATTGACAGCCAGGAAGAATATATTTTAATTTGCAGACTGAACAAATTTCCATGACATCATGGAAACACAATAAATGTCTGACCTCACAATGACATTTTTCAGGCTTAAACTGTACTTCTTGTAGACTTTGAGCCTGGAAAAAGCCTTAAGCTCAGCTCGTCTGACCTTCTACATAAAACAAACTGCATACGTTTTTTTCCAATTTGCTCTGTACTGAGCCTCTCGCATTTGACTAAATTTTATCGTTTAGAAAGACATTCAGGTTTGATCTGAAAACATCCAAAGTTGGAGAACCCACTTCTCTTGTGTGAAAGGTTAATTGCTGTAAGTGCTGAAGAAATTGTGCTTTATTTCTCATTTGAATTTGACTGTAACTTGTAGTCATTGTTTTTGGTTTTGTTACAGGTTTTCTCAAAGTTAAGGTGTCCCTTAATTACACATTTATTCCCTTTTAAGTTACTCATGCCCCAAGCTCAAATTTAGTAAGAAAAAGAGTGTTTTTAATTTAAATATTTGAATGTTCCCCCCCCCCTTAACTTCTATTTATAATAATTTTTTGGCTGTTTGTTTCCTTTTTAAAATGTAGGCAGCAATACAGGAAGTAGATATTCTAGATTAGTTTCTCCAGTGTCATCAAAAGAACAGTACATCCTTACATTTGCTTGCTACTTCCTTGCTTATACATCTAAAGATGACATGGGACCTTTCTGCTTATAGCATCACACTGGAAGCTCACATTAAACGGCTGGTCCACTAATCCCTAAATCATTTTCAATGTCACAGCTTTTCAGAGCGTTATCGCATTCTGTAAGTTACTTGCATGCGTTGTGCAAAGGTGTGAGACCTGACGTGTAGTCGTATGTGTACGCGTTTTGATTGAACAGGCCTGGCTTGTGAAACAGTTCTGCTCACTCTGTGTGACTGAGGTGTCATCATTATTAATCATGCTACCAATTACAGTGTCATCTGCAAATTTTATTAGCAGGGATTTTATAAATACTTTTGGCATGCATAACAAAAGTGAATCTTTCAGACAATTAATGCTTATTCCATTGATAAATTGGAACATTTGAAATGAGGAAGAAAATGACCACCTGTTTTTGCATGGGGGGTTGGGGCTGGAATAGGGCAAGAAGAGGCAATGTATTAGCATTAAAAACAACCCCTACTCTGAGCAGAGATTGTACAGACCACAGTGCCCTGGGTATGAATCCAGGCTGCAAAGCAACAGGATCTGCGCTCTAGGGAGCTGGGTTGTCACTAAAGTGGCTGAAGGAACTGACACAAAGGCCAGTTGGAAGAAGTGCCATCTGCATCCGAGATTGACAGGCAGCCTTTAGGGTCTGTTGCTATCATTTCTGACTCCAGCAACATTAGGAGTCCAGTTCATCTTGCGTAGCCTATAGACTCCACACCCTTTCTTAGGCTCCATCTGCACTTTTATATTTGTGAAAATACTTTATGGGTTCCTGAGCATATACAAACAGACTCTGCAGAATTGTTCGGTTACTTTATGTGGTCATTAAAAGAAGTACAATATGGAAAAAAAAATTGATGTTGAAAGGAAAAGTGTGTCTTCAATTAAATTCATCCTAGCTTTTTTAAAAAATGGATGCTTTCCATGGCCTCATTTCAGCAAGGTATTTGATCATGTACATAAATTTAAGCTTGTGAGTCATTCTTTTGAAGTCAATGGGGCTGCTTGTACTTAAGCCGCACAAGTGCATAAGTACCTTGCTAAATCAGGGCCTATGATACTTCAAGCCTGGTCTCCATCCTCACACCACTGCAGAGATGCCGTTTCTCCGACCAACTTCTCTTTTATGCCATCTGCTCCAACAAGAAAGGAAGGGGGGGAGGGAGGAAGCCCATGAACAATGGAGTGATTATTCTCAGTTACTGTGAAATAGATGAACTCCACCTGCTATTTCTGCCACTTAAACCTTGGCTGACACGGTGCAGCAGTGCACTGCGCACAGCGGACCCGCATCCCTCATGTGCTGCAGGCAGGCGGATCCAGAGGGGCCTTGAGCCAGGCCATTACAGACCCCACTCTGCCCACAGCGAGGTGGAAGCCGGGAGTCCTAGCAAATGTTATGGCCAGTTTTTGGTAGCAGATCAGTCCTGTGGAAAAAAAAAATGCCTTTTTTTTTGTTTTTTTTTTTTTTTTTTTTTTTTTTTGTTTTGTTTTGCTGGTTGGTTTTGTTTTTTGTCTCGAGTCAATAGAAGGAGACACTACGGCTTCCTCCAAATTGCTGCCCAGCAAACTCAGTGCTGTGCCTCCAGGAGCGGTGGGGACCACACCATGGGCCAAGAGCTGAAGCACATCTCCCTGCCTTTCTGCACCCTTTCCACCTCCTCCTCCTCCAGGCCTAGTCATTTGGACATCATTTGCAGGCTTCTGTCTAAAAGGTTCCTCATCCTGTAGAAAGCAGAATTAGTGGAAGCATTTAAGGCAGGAAGCCATTATTTCCTTGGAATCAAAAGATTCTTTTTTTTTCAGCAAAAATCAAATTTTCATTATATTGTGAAGTGTATTGTGAAGTAAACGTAGGGGTTTGGGGGTTTTTTGAGAAAAATATTCTGACTGAAAATTCATGAGTGTAGATCTAGATGCCAGCACTGGTTTTATACTTCAGTTGTTGTTCACAGTGCAGGGTTGTAACTGTCTTTATAGATTCCTCAGAGGTAAACAAGACTAGAGTACATCACTTCTTATTTCCCTTCGGAATCTCCAATTACCCTGAATTTGCCTTTAAAAGCATGCATTGTGGCTATCGTAATCAACCTCTTGTAGCACATGTATTTGTAATGATCAATTATTTGAAATCGGGAATTTTTATTCCAATGCTTTGTAAATATAATGGTGGTTCTGTGGCCAGATTACAATTTGGACATGCCAGTCTGCTGAACGGAGCTGAGACAGAAGCAGTAATTATCAATCTTCCATCATTTTCAGTGCTGACGCACAAGTTTTTGCTGCTTCCCTACAGGGCTCTGCTACTTTTTAGCAGCCAGCATTGGACATCTGTCACACATACTGTATGTCATAACAAATAGATCATTACAGAAAAAAATGCAAAGCTATAAATGTAGAAAAGCAGAAAACATTACGATTATTATCCCTGGGTGTTACTATAATACTGTCAGAATAAATCCCAAATACATTTTTATTATTTTCTTTGTGAAACTGACTGTGTCATAAAATCTCATTAAAACATGTAAATGTAGTGTACTCTCTTTTATGGGCTACTTCATATTTTCTGAGTGGCAATACATGCAATACATGGCAGTACATGTAAAACATGGCAATACATGTGGCCACCAGATTGTAGGGCATGCATTTTTATGACACGGTGGACGTGTATTTCAATCAGCTTAGCTTGGTGTGGTCGAAAAGCATCAGCTGTGGGCAAATGTTCACTGCAGAAACAGCTACACTGGTAAAGACGATGCTGTCCCCCAGCAGTTCATTTGCACTGTCCACCAGAGGTCTGTATGAACAGCAGAGAGAGATGTTTGCCAGCAGTGACATAGGCAGAACTGAGCTGGCACTGGGTACGTTGTGGTTGACCTCCTGAGTTCCCATGGAGCTGTATGCTGCTAATTCTGGCAATATCATCGTAAGTCACTTGATAATTGAGGTCGGTTGCAGAGCGCCAGCACTTGTGTTCATGTGATTGTTCCCCCAGTCATTTAAAATCTAACTAAAAGGTCGGATTTTTGCTTTTAAAGGAAAAAAGCAAGGAAAAGTAAGTTGAGTGCATGCTAGTAATAAGAAAACTGAGAAAATACACTACGTTTCTCGTGTGTGTATATATATATGCACATTTATGTTATATATGTGTGTTAATGTGTGTAGTAATAATTACAGTTTTAAAATGCTGGTTTCAACACATTTCAGAAGGTATTTTTGACCACGATTTTTTTCTATTTTTTTATTATTTTTTGTGCAATACTGTATTGACCTGTAGCACTGAGGAGGTAAGCCAGTACTTTTAAGTTTTAAACTTGTGGTCTGAACTGAGTGCTAGTGGTGTATGCAGATTGTGTAAAATGTTGTAGCTAGTTTGAGTTAACTGGCAATCAGTTTAGTTTATTTTAAAAACAGAAATGTACATAAATCTTGAGTAGACTGGGAAGAATTTTTGGTTGGTTTGTTGTCTGGGTTTTTGCTTAGTAGAAGTTGGGCAGAGTGACTGTCATTTTGAAGGTTTTGATTGAATAAGCCTGTTCATATAATGTAATTACCACAGATTGAGGTATTTGTTTCTTTCCTGTCAAGAAAATATTGCCCATTAGGTTGTTTACTGTCATTCTACTGAATGCTAGTTTTCATACAAGGAAGAAATAAAGGCAGGCTAGAAGGGTTGTATTTGGGGAAGCAATAACACTGAAAAAAACCTGAAAGGTTTCTGCATATAAATGAGTGAACAGGAGCTCCCAGTGCTTTGAGGAGTATCCAGTAGCTGCTGGAACTGGAGAATGCTGAGCATGGGGGACGTCATGGCATCCTCGTATGCAGCACTGGTGTGAAATGTGCTCTGGTACGCCAAGTTAAAGCAATGTTTACAATTGAAAAGTGTTTAGGAAAAATCTGATGATTTCCCAAAGTGAGATGGAAGGAACTGTGTCTCTGTAGATCATTCACTACAGGTCCAGACAGCAGAAGATCCTTCAGCTGAGCAAGATGTGTGGGAAATGTAACACTATGTGTTAGCTGGATGCAGTAATATGAGAAATAGAAGAGTTTGTAAAAGTAAGAGTGATAAGCTATAGAGTAATTTGCCTACGATTACAATGGATTTCATGTTGCTTTCCATCGGATTTCAGTGTGTCTCTGAAAATCATGTCTTAGTACCAAAAAGCGTTAGGGTTTGAGGAAGAATTACTGGGCAATTTTTTTATGAACTATGCTATCCATGAAGTCAAGCTACATATTCAGGATGACTTTGCATTTCTAAAAATCAATGGGTCTCCTTTTCTAGTTTAATTACATTATTGCAGTTTTGATTTAAAGACAGTTTTTCAAGTTAGGTGGCATTTTCTGTGAAAGAAACACCTGCAAATTTTTGGTGAATAACTGAGGTCAAGAATCTACGATAATACATATTGCTTTCATGAGAAGGTTGCTTTCATCATGACTGCTTGTATTTCTCGAAGAAAGTATCTGGGGACTTTGCTATTTTTCATTCAAAATACTGCAATGTCTGTGTACTTCTGCAGGTTGCATAGTGGGGTATAAACAGTGCAGAAGACCTTCAGCACGCTCCCCATATGAGAGTGAATTTGATTCATGCTGGCAAACAAAGGAAAAATAGAAGTCTTTTCACTTGGTCGGTTATATCACTGTGTTTGTTTTTATGTTGTAAACAGTGACATCCATGGAGCTGCTGTAAGTCCTTTAGGTTATATGCGTTTCTCTGCAGAAAGATGATGTTTGTACCTAATGTCCTGGAGAAAACCTTTTGAGAAAGGTTTATTTTGTGCAAATAAGAGCCCTACAAAGTGCTAAAATTTTTAAAACTTAGTGGGCTAGATAATTAACATTTTGCTTCATTTGCACCTCCGAAACCTTCCATTTCCATGTCTTGCGGTAAGCATCTTTCTGAAAATGTCAGGCACTGCATAATGGAAGAGTGTTCTAATTTCAGTTCCCTATTAGTAAAACATCTTAATAAAAATAGGTTGCTTCCTGCTATATTTCGTTTAACTGTTCAATACAATGCTAATGTATGCTCGTGTACAAAACCCTTAGAAAATACAGAAGTGTTCCTATTCTGCATGGGCAAATTTAGAATTAGCAGAAGATGTTTTATGACTTTCTCTTACTTCATGATTTTTATCCAAAAGGCCACATAATAGATGAGGACAGCAACTAGCTGTGGTATCGGGCAGTTAGCAGCTGTTTAGGTGGGCTGCTTAAGGCAGTGCTGCTGGCTGGGAGGAGGGCAGAGTGTGACCCCCTGCATCCAGCCGTGAGGCTGGGGCTGAGCATCTCCGTGTGGGGAAGGGGTGCCCAAGGCCCTGCCTTCTTACAGCTTTTACTGCTCACTGGTGGAACTGGCTGACCGGCTGAGCCCTGCAAGATGGGAAAGAAGGAAGAGATGACGGGGCAATAACAACCACAGGCAGCACTCACGGTGGGGACCTTCAGGCCAACCATTCTGGCACAAACTTGTTCCAAGGTTCATCGTTCCTCCTGTGTTTCCCTGCTGCTGACTTTGAACTCGCACCTCTGCCTCCTGCAAAGTGCCTATCTGTGCTCCGCCATCCCAGAACCCTGAACAGTGCTGCTGTTTTCAGTGGGGTAGACCTAGTTGCGCTGAAGAATCTGGTCAGTGGCACAATATAGCTTGCCAATGCAATTGAGAAAATGTCTGCATAGGGGCAGAGTTATACTACTTTTAGGTGCCAGAGGAACAATAGTATCTTCTGGCTTAGGGAGGAAGGCAGTTATAAGAACTTTTGCTCTGTTCACTAGGAGCAGGTATTTTCCCACCGTTCTGCAGACCAGATGCTCTGTTTCTTGCTCTTAGCACAATGCCCTGTTTTTTGGTAACAGAACTGATATATCTAAGAATATCAGAGAGGCAATAGGAGAGGCCACAGCTTCTCACGCTGACAAAATGTCTGGGCATTTTATGCTACTCCTAACCTTCTACTTCATGCCACTTCCTAGCAAAGCAGATCAATACTACTAAGAAGCAGATGAGGGCATGGAGGGTTGTGGCATTGGGCTTCCTTGTTGCTCTATGGATGATGCCTGTGCAAGCACAATCATCCCTGAAAACTTGAATAAACTGTTTTGTTCTCCTCCTTGGAATAAAGTTTGGAGTAAAGTTTGGAAGTTTGCTTTAGACCCCATTGTGGAGAAGCTTTGAGTCTTGTTGTGGTGGCGTGCCACTGGAGATGTGCATTGAAGGTTATCATTCACTGTTATAATACCTACCCAGCTTTTTTTTTTTTTTTTTTTTTTCCTGTGGTATGCTGTTCCTATCTAGGTAGTTATCAGTATTGTGAGATTTGCTTGCATAAGTGACAATGACCTCAAAAGTAACTTAGATCTTTTTTGGATACATTGTTCATGTTAAACAGCTGGACGGGCCCAGAGGGTGAGGATCAGTGGCATGAAGTCTGTTGAAAGCCAGTAATTAGCGGTGTACCCCAGGGGTCAATATTGGGTCCAGACCTTTTCAACATCTTCATTAATGATCCAGATGATGGGACAGAGTGTACCATCAGCAATGTTGCTGATGACACAAAACTGGGAGGAGTGGCTAATATACCAGAAGGTCATGCTGCCATCCAGAGGGACCTCAACATGCTGGAGAAATGGGCTGACAGGAACTTCATATAGTTCAACAAGGGAAAGTGCCAAATCCTGCACCTGGGGAAGAACAACCCCACGCACCAATATATGCTGGGGGCTGACCAGCTGGAAAGCAGCTGTGCAGAAAAGGACCTGGATTCCTGGTGGACACCAAGTTCAGCATGGGCCACCAATATCTTGTGGCAAAGAACTGTATCCTGGACTGCATTAGGAGGTTTGCTGCCAGCAGGTCGAGGGAGGTGGTCCTTCACATCTGCTCAGCACTGGTGAGGCCACAGCTGGAGTGCTGTGTCCAGTTGTCCTAGTACAAGAGAGACATGAACATACTTAAGAATGTCCAGCAAAGGGGCACTAAGATGATGAAGACACTGGAGCACCTCTCTCAAATAAGGAAAGGCTGAGAGAGCTGGGACTTTTCAGTCTAGAGAAGAGAAAGGTCAGGGGGTAATCCCATTACATATATAAATTCCTGAAGGGAGGGTGTAAAGAAGATGGAGCCAAGCTGTTTTCAGTGGTGTCCAGTGACAGGATCAGAGGCAATGGACACAAACTGAAACACAGGACGTTCCCTCCAATCATCAGGAAACACTTTTCCACTGTGAGGGTGACTGAGCAATGGCACAGGTTGCCCTGAGAGGTTGCAGAGTCTCCTTTCTTGGAGATATTCAAAAGCCATCTGGAAATGGTCCTGGGCAACTGGCTCTAGGTGACTCTGCTTGAGCAGGGACATTGGACCAGATGACTTCCGGAGATCCCTTCCAACCTCAACCAGTCTGTGATTCTGTGACTGAAGCGCAATTTTATAACTGGCAAGTCATTTCCAGTTTTATGATATTTGAATATGTAGCAACCTTTTGTTTATTGAGAGCAGCAAAAGAAAGACAGGTAACTGGTTGGTAGGAATGGACTTCTAATGGCAACATGAAATGTGCAGTTAGAACAGCATTGCTGTGCAATGAACATTAGAGATAAAAGCCCTTTTTTATTTTCAGACGAAAGAGGTTTTGTTTTTGTCTTAAGCAGTAGCTGCATTTCTCAGGAGAAACTTGCCATCCTTCTCCCTTACTTCACAGCATTGTCCTTTACTGAAACGTGGAAGCTCTTTGGGACGTGTGCAGTGGAAAGTAGGCTTACTCCCTTCCCAATGTATCAGTCTTTGATGGAGGAAGTCATACAGGCTCGTTGCACGGGAAGTACAGGCTGAGCTTTCCAGCTCCGCACATTTCCTGTTCAGCCCTGCAACGTGCCTGAGGAACACGTCCCATCTCCTCTTTCGCTGTGTGTAGCATTGACAGGACACTGAAAACTTCTCTTTAATAGGATTGTTGTGGGGTTTGCATTGAGTCTGAAACCTTTCTTCATGTCTGATAAGAAGACTCACTGTAAGACATGAAATAAAAACAAAATGTCTGTTGTGCTTCTCTGCATCAGCATTGAATACAAACCCATAGACTATAGCTTTAGACTAATTAAGTCTCTCTAATGAGTGCCCTTCCTGTTATTGCAGAGTATGGAAAGATTGCCAGAAATATATACATTTGCTTTTCAAAATGGAAAATGGATCATAAGGACAAAAGCATGCTTACATTAAGGAATAGTAATTTAACTTAGAAACCTCTGGTTTAACCTTACTGGAACACAGGCTAGCCTCTTAAAAGCTGCATTTGTTTGTTTGTGGCTGTAATTCAGAGTGCAACTAAAAAACCAGAAAGACTTTACTCAAACAATTTCTTTTGGGCAGGGCTCTACGTTGCCAAATTTCAGAACAAAGGAAATCTGTATCTCAAAGTTTATAAACTCCTGGAAGTGAATTTTATAATACAAAGCCTGTCAAATGCTTAGCTATCATCACTATTGCAACACTATAATATTTTAGTTAGATGTTTATCATGGCATAGCTTTAATGAAAATACAGTGCTGTTTAAAATCACAGACCTCTGTGTTTAGTCATATGAGATGAAGTGATGTAAGTACATACATACACAGAGTTTTGGTGGGGGTTTTTTATGTCAGACATATAATAACATACTTGTACAGTACTCAGGAGAAGACTCCTAATAAAACAGACAGTCAAAGCACACTGAATAATTAAAAAAGCATTTTATATGCAGTACATTTTTGTCATGTCATATTTAAAGGTATTACTTGGCTTCAAAATTGCTTGGATTTGCCAGTTGTTACCTTCATGGTTTACGTTATGATTGCAATTGCTGCATTGCAACCTAATACGAGAGGCCGTTTGTAATGCCTTGTGATCTCATGCTCCTCATTTCTGATTAAGCCTTTCTGGCCTCATCACATGGAAAAATATATATTTTTTTAAATTTTTATTTCCCATGATGAATATATCAGTATGTTGGCATGTTTAGTCACAGGATTTTACTGATGACTGAATAAATGAGACTTCAGGATTGCTCTGTTTAAAGTGGTTGGAGCAAATTCACAAATCAAAGGAGATAGAACTGGCCTTTTATGACTTGAACAGGCTGGGTTTTCTTCACAACTCTTACATAGGTTTCCACAGATCCTTTATATGTTTCACAGAACTATTTCAAAGTAAAAAGTTTTATATCTTTCCTTAGCATAGTATTAGAGCTGAGCTAAAAGGACACAGATATTTTATTTCAGATTTGTATGCTCTGCTTTAATCCACTGCCCTTTAAAGTATAACCCATGACAGAAGGTTACCAGATTTTCCTCTGCTTTCATTGCAGTGTACACTATCTTTTTTTTTTTTTTCAATAAAATACATGTTTCGTTTTAACAACATTTATGAGCACTGTAATTTATTTAGGACTCAATCCTGAAAGATGCTGAGGACCAATATTTCCCATATTTTTCAGTGAACATAAGTGTCTCCTTTGACATTCTCAGGAGTCTGATCATTATACTGGTATATAGCAGATGGACATGACAGAGGGTGAGCTTTGGCAGCACTGTAAGGCAGATATCAGCTTTACTATGACCATCTCCAAGGGCGAGACAAGCACTCCAACAGAACTTCAAGCTGCTACTTCCAGTTTATTTTGAGGGTCCTTTTTTTAGGTGCCTGTTACTACAGTATTTACAGTGACAGGTAAACAATCAGTTGCTCAAAATACTACTGTCCTCTGATTTAAATATTTGTGAAGTATTATGTATTTATAGAGTTCACTTGAGTGTACTTTTTTTTCAGTTAAACTGAATTACTGTTCCTAGTTTGACAATATTAATAGTGTACAGTACTAAGAAAGTCTAAAAAAAATCATACGCAAGCCTTTATTTTGATTCAAGAATAAATATAATGGTTATTTCTGGATGAAATAAATGAAGAAGCATTATATTTTATATGGGATTCATCACAGACTTTGAATAAGTAGGAAATTCTTATGAAAAATAATTTTGGAATGAGACTGCAAAATTTTAAAGATTGGAAATTAAAATCTTGTCATATCACGGATCTCTGTGAGTAAAAGAAATGTTACATCTTTTTCTATTCACCTTTTTTTTCAGAAATATAATTAGAAACATTTCTTTGAAATGCATAACACAAATTCTATATGTATTCTGACTTTTACACATGAAAACTCCACTGCTTCCACAAAAGCTGTGTTTAAGATATAAATCAGAATCTGTGTGTATTTTCAAAAAGGTATAAACTTGAACAACTCATTTCTCTTTTCTAGGAACAGTTCTTAAGGTGAGATGAGAGTTGGTGGATTATCCTTATAAAAATCATTCACGGCAGCTCCTATGGAATCTAGAAACTGTGTAGGAAAAGTTCATGTGAGCTCCATTGGGAATGTTATAGGCATCTGTGCATTTCAGTTTTGCTAAGTTAAAGACTTTTGCTTAATTTCTGTC
This sequence comes from Aramus guarauna, assembly GCA_013400195.1. Classification (NCBI taxonomy): domain Eukaryota; kingdom Metazoa; phylum Chordata; class Aves; order Gruiformes; family Aramidae; genus Aramus; species Aramus guarauna. Next base: position 184,785 of record VXBL01010524.1, on the reverse strand, counting down.
CATCACTGACTACCATCAAGAAAAATAAAAAGACTGTTGTAAATGCAAAAAATTGTTAATTTTTAAATGCTTCTGGGTCAGATGTATCGCTCAGTTAACCTGAAACAGCTTTGGGAGCCTGCATGCAAAGGTCAGCATTTATGCAAAACCTAAGAGGATGGAAAAATTGGGCAAATAGTGAAAAATAAGTAACAACAACTCATTTTCCTATTATAACACTAGGTTTTATTTGAACAACTAGTAGGGAATAAATTGCTATATATCTTATTTCTTTTTTTTATCACTTTTTAGGTCAAACTGTGCCGAAAATATCCGTAAACACATCTTACATACAGGAAAGCATGAAGGAGTAAAAATGTATAACTGTCCTAAATGTAACTATGGAACCAATATCCCTGTGGAGTTTCGTAACCACTTGAAAGAACTACACCCAGACATTGAAAATCCTGATCTGGCATACTTGCATGCTGGTAAGGTCATTCTTTGCTTACAAATTCTTCTCTTTTCTATATGAGCATGCTTAAATGATTGCAATAAGAAAGCTAGCTGTTACGTTGTTATCATTTATTCTGAAGAAGAGCGTGATTTTAAAATTGGCTTAAACCTCTTCAAGTTTTCACAAGTGGTGAAGGTTATGCATTAAGCACTGGAATCCATTCATGTTTCACAAGCAAAGTTTGCAGCTCAATACATAAACATCAGATGCTTGTGCTGTTTAGATGCCTCATTTTGAAATCTAGTTGAACTTTCATAGTGAATTTTTTTTTTAACACTTGTATTAAGTCCCTTTGCCCACCCTTTTCCCCCAAGAACAGAAAAACAAAATTCCTTAGGAAATACAGTGGTAAATGAATGTACTGCTTTAAAAATTCTTAGATTTCATTACAAAAAAGCAGACAGTGTTCAACATTGAAAGACAGAACATCAGAGATCAGTCAATAACTTACATGTACGTTTTGAGGCTTTATGTTAGAGAGCACACACATGGAAGTCACTGAAGGAATACAAAACAAAAACGTTGCTTTGGAAACAGGAATTAAAAGAAAAATGTTAGGGTGTTTCCTGTTTAGGAACAAGATTTTATTTTTTTTTTAATAGATTCTACAGTTTGGAATAGAAGACAGAAGTTTAATGGAAGCATCAAGTTAGGAGAAAAATAAGAGTTCAATGGCAAGAGGTTAGGAGAAATAATACAAAATTAGGCTGGAGCTTGAATGAGATGTGATCTTAACTCAGGAGAGGCAGTTAACTTAGACATCACTGGGCGGGAAGACAAGTCAGAACAGCGGGAAAAAAGAACATGTGGTGAGAAGGAAGAGTTGGGGAATCCAGAGGAGGAAGAAGTTACGCGGGCCAAATTCTCCCTAAGATGCAAAGTAATCTTGCATTGAAGTACTATGATTGGTACTGCTGTGTCAGATTTGAATCTTCATCTGTAAGGAATTGAACTCATAATTTTTTGAGACCCTATTACCTGTAAAAAACCCCGTGACCTAGAGAGCTTGGATTCAGCTCTGTGCAGTGTGTATGCTCCAGTTATTTTAAAACCTCTCAGTCTTCTCAAAATGACTGCTTGCTTTCCTGATTAGAGGCAGTGTATTATTTGTACCATATATTTCTATTTGCCAAGTATTCCACTTCATTTTGGAACCAATCATCATGTCATGTCAGCATATGGTGGATAATATCTGGATGTGCAAACAAAATGCCAGTTGGCGGAATACCAATTTCAAAATAGGTCAGAAAACTGATCACATTTCACCATAGTTCTCACTAAAGTGAGGGAATATTCAACTCTTAAATCCAGGCACTTTTGGAATTTTGCTAAAATAATCCCACTTAAAATAATATGAAAAATTAAAATGCTTTCAATAGACAGATATACAGACATAACACATATAAAAGTCGTAGAATCACTAACATTTTTTCAAAATTACAAAATCTGTGTAAGTTTTCATGTTATGTGTTCAAGACTATATCTAGGTAAATGAATTGCTCATTGCAGCATGCTGTGGTTAAACCTATTCAATTTGCTTATCTTGGCAATGTAGGAAAACTGTCACCAATGTGTTGTATACTAATGGTATCTATTTTTTTATACATTCATTCTTATACTGGAGAAATCCCCTTGCACTAAACAGGCAATGTTTGTACTGTGCAAACATATTAGTACTGGCAAGAACTGGTTGTCACCTAATTATTGCCAGGCTAGCCTAGAACCCGTATACGACAGAAGTGTGTTGAAATATTGTTTGTGTAATCCCATCGCTAAAAGGGCAATACTGTATTTTCCTTCCAGGAAGAAACACTGTTAAAAGAGGATCTAGGTGATAATTGTGCATTCACATCAGAGTGAAATTAAAGGGGGTTTCATTTCTTCCTTTCATCCATTTCTGCCTGCTGGACATCTGAGAGTTAAAGGTTTTAGAGAAGATTTTGAGAGGAATGAGGGGATAACTCCCGTGCCCTGGCAAACATCCCGTATCAAAATAAGATTTGTTCTGTGTCTGGTTCACAGTTACTGATTACTTACTGGTCATCGGCTGCATGCACAGAGAATCCACAACACGGCATAGAACCCTTTAGGATGATAGGAGTATGAAAAGTGTCATACAAGATCGATTTTTTTAACTTAAACATATTTGTCTGTCTTTTGTGTTCTAATGTTGCTTTGTAACAGTAAAGCCAGCACCTTTGCTTCTTTGAGCAGAATAGAAATAGAATAAATCTCATCATCGGCAAAGAGACAGACGCCAATTCGAATCACTTTGCAGGACCAGTCAGAAACTCTTTCGCCACAACCCACCAAGAATTGAGTTGTGGGGTACCTTTAGGATGTGTCTGGGAGTAAAAATCAAGTCTGCTTCTCATCTGTGAAATGAAGATTATCAGTTGGATTTCTAATTCAAATTTAATACTCTTTATAAGATAATGTTCTAACACTAATTTCTGTTTAGCTCTCTTTGGCAACTAATACACTGCTTTACGGGGTCAGTGGCAGTAAGGAGCTCAAAGCAGCTGCATTTCTGAAGGAGAGGCTGCAGAAGGTGAAAGGCAGAACAAGTTAGCTTCTACATGAGTAAGGATGATACTGTAATTGATAGGTGGTAGCACTTTCTATTCTGTATCTTTGAAAGCCTGTATAATGTGAGGAATTGATGTATGGAAATGCTACAAAGCAAGGTCTTCAGACTTTCTTTTCCCTTTTTGCTATGGACATAGACAGAAATTTTTAACTATACAACTGTAGACCTTATGAAGTACCATTATATGTTTTAAAACAATAGAAATCTAGAGAATACTTCTGTCTGTAATTTAAAAAATGTACTGCATTTGAACAGCAGCCTTTTAATGCACATAAAAAAAAACAGAGACCCATGCATCTGCACATGAAATTATGGCTTGAATTTGCTAGATTACACTTCAAATACCAATTTACACATTTAATCTCTAATTTTTATATAAATCATCAAATCTGTTTTGAAATGTCATTGTGTGTTGTCCTGTAAGAGCTTTATGCCTGTTTCTTGATATTCTTTGTTCTATTTTCTCAAGATCTGTTTTGAAATTGAAATTTTGATAAAAACAAATCCAGAAATCCCATGATTGCTGATTATATTTATTTTCTTTTAAAAAATAGCATTTAAGAAACTGATAGATTTTATAGCTGTTCTAGAACAGAAGTGGGCTTACTAGCAAGCTCAGGAATCCTGCAGTTAATGTTTTAGTCATGGAAATTTGGTTCTAATGGAAGCTATTAATATTCTTGTTTTATCAATGTGCAAATCTGAAAATTTGTCATTACAAATGGAAAATTGATATAATAAGTGAGGCAATTGTCATATCATGGTGATGATGATAATTTTCATTATTTTTTTTAAATTAAAATTTTTTTTCTGAGTTGCTCACTGGACTTGTCTGTATGGAGAGTCTCAGTAAGCTGAAGAAATCTTTGGACTGATTCTTATATGCATTACTTTTCCAAGTTTCTTGGAGATGGGTTTTTTCCCAGCTGATGCTACATCTCAATACTGAGTTGAAATGAGCTCAAATACTTTGACAAGTGGGACAAAGGAAGGGCCCATACCTGTGCTAGAACTGAAAAGGGACTGAAAAGTCCAGCTGTCTTTCTCAGTGCTTTGTCTGCTTTGAAGCAGCATCACTTGGTAGGGATAATTTCAGTCTGAAATAAATGTTCATTGTTTAGGAGCTTTTGTCTTATAAACATTATGATACTATTATGATGCATTATTTATATACAAAGAGCGTAATATCTATGGCCTGACATCGCCATTATTCCAATAGCTGCAGAGACCATGGCATCTCATTGTGTGCATAGTAGTCTTGTGTGGATACTAAATTGGCTGCAAGGCAAAAAGCTCTTCAGAGAGAAGAGCAGTTTGCTCGTTATTGTTTTCATGATCATATTGAAAGTTATTCGATGATAGTGGTTTCTTCTGTATCATTTCTGTGCTGCACTGTTAGAAGTGAACATGATCTCCAAGAATGAGTGCTATCTAGGAAATCAGAATAGCTCATTTTTTCACTGAGCTACTGTTATAGTGTGCTTGCCCTCTGTCCATGTTTCCCCATATGCAAAATAGGTGCAATGCCTACATAGTTTGAAGCACAAAGCTTTTGCTTGAAAATGGCTTCACAATAGTCAACTATGTGATTAGGGAACTGTTTAAGACATTGAACAGAAAATTTGGAGGTGTTTTACTTAATTTAGAATTAGCAGTCATATTTTTTTGGAAAAAAA
>VXBL01010524.1:159221-179987 GCA_013400195.1 Aramus guarauna | reverse complement strand
AAAAAAAAAACCACAAAAAACAGGTAAGACAGATCAATTCATTGTACTCTTTGGTAGGTGCCATTTTTCCTTTGAAAGTGATACTGTGCTTGCAAAGCACTCAAGTTATCCAGTGTGCTCTGAGCGAGTCTACCATCCTGGGCCCTGCGAGTAGGAGTAGAGGATCACTAACATTACGGATCCTGAAAGAACCAAAAGCATGAGCCACTTCTCCTCGCTGCACAGACATCTTTTGGGGAATGCTTGGAAGTACAGCTTTGTGTGCCTGTGCCTCTGTGAAAATTATAGGTGCCTCTGGGGTTGGGCATCCAAAGAACAAAGATCGTGATGATCGTGTTTTGGCAGTTGGCTGCCTACGTGGTGATTGAACGCTTAGTGCTCATGAAGAGTTACATAATTCATGACCAAAATGATAGATAGGTACTTGATTATAGTGTACGAGTTGCTTCACAGGGAGAAAATATCAGACGTGAGCTACTCGTAATCTGGCTGAGAAAAGGCTAAGAAAAATCAGTTACCGAAAGCGTAGTCAGACAAATTGAAATGAGAAACAAGGTGCAAACACTTAAATATGAGGTCGATTGAGTTCTGGCAGCAACTAGCAGAAGAAATTATCCCTGTTCCATTTCTTTGAACCCTGAAAAGACTGGATATCTTTCTGGAAGATAGGTTTTAGGAGGGCCTAAGGTTGCTGGGTTCACTGCAAAACTAATTAAGTGTTATTTAAGGGGCTTCGATATACCAGAAGTCAGACTATTATCTAATAGTCCTTTCTGCTCTTAAATCTTAAACCAGTGTTAATCTACAGCCTGTTGGTAAGGGTTGGGTTTGTGAATCTGAAGTGCTTAGGTGTTGTGATAGCAAAGGGAAAGCTGAGGAGACACGTAAGTCCCCCAAAGCGTTCTTTCTCATAGAGATGACATTCCCATCATTGGCACTGAATTCTTACTCTCTTTGAGCAGGTACCAGTGCGTGAGTAGAGATACACTTGCCTGAAATAAGTTTCTTTCTGGTACGTCATTAAATCCTTAATAAAATACATTGGAATATTTATTTATGGTGTTTGAAGGATCCTTCTGAAATTCTGCTCTTTTGGTTGGCAATTCCCTTACTCTTTATTGGTTCCTGAGATCCTCACGAAAAGACAGTTCGATTAATCATCTGTTCACTAAGCTAGGCCTACATTCTGCTCTTGTCTTTTTTAGATTACGGGTACAGAGCTAGGAGATGGTTTAGTTCTTTCCAGAGAGCAGTGAAAATGAGAAAAGTTTACTGCAAGGTCTCTTCTATACATTTTTGAAAAATATTTTTCCAAACTTTTTAAGTGCACTTTTTGAAAGGCTGTGCTCTCCATATTTCTCTTTCAGTTTCTTTAGCTTTTGAGAAACAAGTCTGTACTAGCAACCTGCAACATGATTACATCATCAACAAGGGACAAAATTGTGATCCTATCAGTTGTAACAGTTGCAATATTCATGAAGAGAATTCTGAAAGTTCAAATAGTTAATCCCAAATAAAATTGTGATCTTTATCCCACTTGACAGCTACATTTATCAAATTATTAAGAGAAAAAATTGATTGCTAAAAGTTATGGTGTGATCTATTATGTGATTTTATCAAGGTATAACTGTATTACCAAGTGGAAACTGCAGACTTATTCAGAATGTGAATTGGACACACATAACCTGATAATATAGCAATTATAATAGTATCCTAGTGCTTTTCTGTTTTTAAATTGTTCTCGTTTTTTTCTTGTCCTTTCTTTTGCATCTTCTGACTCTTCAATAGAAAATACGAAGTTGAAAAAGATTAGGAAAAATGAAATAATAAAAACCTGTTTACTCTTAGACTCTCTGAATTCATCATAAAATCAGTGAATGCTATTTATCAATGAAATAATAGAAATACAAGTCAGTTGAGTACCTATGCAAATTTGTAATTCATACCTTAAGTAAAGCCTCCAAAGAATGGATACAGTTTTGTTTGCAAGCTTATTTAACTTTTTTCTTGGAATAGTTATGTTCTTAGTCTTTATCGCTGTTTAAATAAAATACTTTAAATGCTGTAATTTGAAACAATCTTAAAAATCTGTCAGTGCTAGATATAGGTAAATCAGGTAGAAGCTTTTACAGTAGCAGAATATTGCTTGGGTTTCTCGTCAGATAAAACATTTTTGATGGCTGGTATTCTTAAAAAAAAAAAAAAAGGCAGCAGCAGCTCTGCTTCAAACAGGTTTGCTCTTGTCATAGCTATTAGTGCCAGTCTTTCAATAGCGTGTCATGTTGATTGGCAGACACTCCCGTTCCTCTTTTGTGAAGAATAATAATTTTAGCATGTGCTTGAAATAAAAACCTAGTATAAATGATTTTCTGTTTGTAAAGGAGAAGCTAGGTTCCTTATAACCTATGTAGATGACGTATTATTGTGTTTCAGGAAAAATTAATGTACGTTTAAAAAAAACCTAAAAACCAATTCATTTGATGATTTTTATAGCTGTCTTCTAATAGGAAGGTTTTATATGTCTAGCAGAGCTTCCATAGCAAATATCTTTATCTGGGTGGTCATGACCGTAGAGTTGGTTCTTTCCAGGTGGTAAGTAAAGTGAAGAAAGAAAAAAAAAATGGTTGTAAAAGTAATTTTTTTTTCTTTTTTGTAATAGGTAGCTTTTGCTGCTGCTGTTGAAGAGCTTAGGGACTCCTTTCATAGTCCCTTTGTTGCTTTTCCTTAACAGTCAGCATATATTGCTGCTGAGTGACATGAAAGAGGGTTTTGAAATATTTTGATGCAAATATTACATCATCTAACATGCAAAGCCTACCACTATTAATATTAGTTATACTCTGTAAGTGGATGGTATCCTCAGGTAAGAGTGAAAGCCATGAATTTCACTAAAGAAAAAATGTTCAGAATATAGTTTTAAAGGAAAAGGAAAATATTGCCTATACCAAAGTCTGGAACACCTCTTAATACCTCTGATGAGTATAGGCATAATGCCTGTCATTTTTCCATTAGATAGGTTGGCGCTAAGCTTCAGGCCCACTGAGCAAGTGGTTTTTATATGGTGTATAGCACCAATGGCATTTGTAGTCTCAAGCGTGCATTCTGTTCAATGTCTTTCTGCCCATGGCCCACTGCTCTGGGGATTTCCTACTCATCGTCTTCCTTTCTGAAGGACTATCCCAGCTTGTCACAGGGTGACTAATTGTTTGCAGGCTGAGCTGGTGCTCGTGAGCAGCTTGAATCTCTTTGCCCGTGTCTAAACATTTAATCTGAGTGCTGGCATGCGCCTACTTTCCTCTCCTTCCTCCTTGTGGCATCCTGGTTTCCATGGCGGGGAACCATTCAGCTGACCTGGAAGGGGTCTGTGCCACACTGGCCGATACAGAAACTCTCATCAGTTTTGAGTTTTTCTGTTGAGCCCTAATGCGCACCTTGTATCTGCCCTTAAAACACCCTCGGATGGGCATCAGCTTTGGAAATTCCTTGCATTGCATTGGTAGCTACATCCCGGATCCCTGCTGGTGTTCACAAAGGCTGTTGCCTCTGCAAGGATGTCAGATTCACTGATGAAAAAAAGGTAATCTTACTCCAAGCTATTATTTCATTACACTAATAGATAACACATCTTTCATGAAGAATGAGACATATTATTGCCTATTGGGCACTAAAAATAGGATATCCTAACGTAAAACTTTTAAAGCAAGGCTGAAATATTTAACTGCCAAAGTAGAAGAAAGCCCTTAAGACACGACAGCCATCTAGAAAGAAGAAAATATTTAATTCTGCTAGAAAATATATATATACACTAGTATGTGGTAAATATAAATCATAAAAAGAAATGCTAGTCTTCAAATATCAATGTATTAAAATTCTGAGACAAGCACCAAAATCCAGGATATCAGGCTCATCAAGAACGCTTTCAAACAAACAAAAAAACTCAAAACAAAACAAGCAAACAAAAAAAGAACCTTACAGAAGGAATGAAAAGTAAAGGTGTATCATGTATAGGAGTAATTGAGGTTAGTTTTATGTGGACATAGTCCTATACTCTGAAAATTTCAATTGTTTTCAGATTAGGAAAAGCTCTTTTAAGAGTAGATCTTTTAGTGGATCGTCCATGGAAGTTATGCTGCAGTCCTAAGAAATATAAAGCTCTTAATTATTTTTGTTAATTAAAGTAAATGTAAGGTGTAAGATGCAACTTGAAGAAGAATATGAAAATGTTGATTTAAAATCTGTGAGATTTTTAGATATATATATAAAATGTATATAAATTATAAATAATTGATATTTTACATAACATAAATACAATATATTTTATGTAAATAAATACAATTTAATATATTTCAATAATATATAATATAAAGAATTTACATATTAGTTTTATTTATAAAAATATTAACAATAAATATCTAAAAATAAATATAAATAATAAATATAACAACAGTGTCATCCCAATTATGAACAAATTATTACATTACTTGAAGATTTGAACTAATAGTACTTCCAAGACCTGGGAGTATATTTTGCTCACATAATGCCACCACCTCTTGGCCTCTTTCACTGTGGCTGTACATTATTTAGAGGATACTTTAAATTTTCTCTTCCTTTGAGATGCTACCAACATCTCAACAACCTGCACTGAAAGGGTGTACTCTTGATAAATAACTTAAATGATTAACATTTGTAAGTCTGCTTTGATTTGCTTGCAAATCATGGTCTGAATTTTCAGATTTTTTTTTTATAATTACACAAAAGACTTATTTGCTTGTTGCACAAAATTCGATTACTACACAAAATAGTACAAATAATAGGAAATAATTCCCGGATCAGAAAAGTGTTGAAACAAATGTGGGTAATCTTAGGTATGGGAGGATTGAATCAAGGGTTAGTTGTGTGCTCGGTGCTTTACTGCTTCAGGTCATGAGGGAGGAAAAGAGCCCTCAGCAATAATTGGCATTCCATGCTGATTTTTAAAATTTGGGGGGGAGCTCTCTTTTTGTTTGCTTTCATTGATCCAATGCATGCTGCACCGACTTTCCATTAATTTCTTGACATGGCATCTTGGATCTTGACCTTTTGTAAGTAGGATGCCTTGTCTGTCTGAAACACATGTTCTTTTGTACTTCTAATTTCTATTTTACTTCCAATAGTTCTTCATAATTTTTCCCATCTTTTCATTTACCAGATCTTTGGTACCTTTCAAATGCTAAATGCTCTCCCATATATCCTTAGTAACCATGCTGGATTTTTCTGTCCTTTTTAATATTTAGGTTTTATTGGATGAATGTAGATTGCACCTTCTCTAACTGTGCCTTAAATAATTGCCACTTAAGGGAATTAAGAAGTACAAGGGAAGGAAAATGCTGACCCATAGACTAAGCAGAAGGAAAAAACGTTCCCACTGGGTCCAATTTCCTAAGAAGGACCATCAGGATAGTGACTAGGACCTGAAATTATGGGCTGAATGACCTCTAAAAAATTACCAGTTCAAAGAGGAGCTTGTCTATAACTGTTTGCACTAAAGGAAATGAAGATAGGTAGAAGTCTCGCAGAAGAAAGATTGCTTCACTTTCTTGGTGAACATATAAGAGCATAATATGAAACTATATCTCATATAAATACATCGCATGCTGACTGTCTATAATTCTTGTATCATGTCAAAAAAACGTGGCGGCAGATATCATATCTCTTAACTCCCAGCGGGCCAGTTAGTGGGGAACCCCCTTTTCTAAATGGGAAGATAGAAAGTACATCTTCTGAACTTAAGATATTTTATGCAGGTCTTGCATTTATTGGAAAGAGTGCATACTCATCAATATCTAATGTCAAAGAAATGGTTTGTACTAAAGAAACCACTGCAGATTTAATACAGATGTTTTCATTCTCTGAGTCATTACAGTATGATTTTCATATAATACTCTGATAGTAAAAAGAGACCTTAAAGTGAGTGCAATTTTTGTAGAAATTGCGTAGGAACCTGAGCATTAATGAAAACTTTGGGCTTCGGATAATGCAAATCACTGATTCAGCCTTAAAATGACTGGATGAAAGGAACTGCTGGTTTAAATGAGTGCACGTCCAGTGGCTTGGGTGTGGGAAGTACAGGAGGTGTCAGACATCCAGAGGCAAAGTTGCTGCACGGGTTTCTGCAGTGTAGTTAAGAGGACTTCTCAGATATTTGAAGGAGACAGTCAGTTACTGTTTGTCACTATCCCCATTTAAATAACATCTCAGAAACAGGTTATTGTTGCTGCAACAGTTTTTCATTAATGGCCACTGTAGTGTACCAAAAGGAAGGAGTTGGTTGCTATATAGTGTTTGGGAACATGATATATAATGTACTTACTTACAAAAAATTCATTAGGATTACTACCATATTACATGCTAAGTTATGTCCCTACCTCTTTTATACCTTGCAAAAATGGTACTTCTTATTCAAAGTCTAGGAAATAATAGCAGATAACGGTTCTCAGAACACAGTTTATAAAAGATTTAAAAGACTTGATCTACTTTGAAGTAATAGTAACCAGAGGAAAAATGAAATGTAAGCATCTTTTGATAGCAAAAAAGATAAAACCTTGATTATCTAGTTATCTCAAGAGACATCGGAAGTTTGTAGGCAAACGTTTTCAATTTAACATTGAATTTAGATCAGGATATACATCTGAAATTCAGAACTGAGTTTGACTTGAAGTTAGGAGTTCTTAATAAATTGCACACTTAGAAAAAATATTTTTTTTTACAATAGTTTTTAGAATGTATGAGTAAGGTAAAATTAAAAAGGAGGAACCATTGTGAAATGTCTGGAGTCCTCACATATTAGTACCTGTCACCACCACAAAATGCCCATCGGATAAAGCTACTTCAAGTCAATTCAATTTAGCCTCTTCTGCTAAGGATTTATCTAGAAATCCTTACTTGTTCCAATAATATTAAGTACTATATTATTTGTTGTTGACCCTTTCTTTTGTCATCCACCTTCCTCTGAGCAAATTCAGTCTCTGTCAATATTGTCAGTAAAATTTTCTGAGCAGCTTCTGTGTACTTCCACCCAGTCAAGCAAAAATCCTGAAATATGAAGTCAGAGATTTATCAGCGTATGAAAATAATGAAATCTCAGTTGTCTGTAATTCAGTACATCCTTACTTGTATTATAGACCGGGGGGACTAAGACAACAGGGGAACACAATCCTCTGTTCTCTGTTGCTTTTTGTTGCGTATGCTGTTTCCTGCAAACCTTTTTGCTGTGGAAGTGACCAATTGATTAAATATATTTCTTTGAATGTCTTGAGATTAACAATTTTAAAACAAAATAACAGAAGTCTAGAATTATGAAATTAACCTAAGATGGAATATTGTATTTTAAAATACTAGTTTCAGATTAGAATAGATTTTGCAAGTGCAATGAATATACCCACTAACGCTGACTTATTTTTGCTAAATAAAGCTATTTCCATATCTGATGGCAGATGTGCTTAAAAAAAAAAATCTAAGAGAAGAATGGAAGAGAGGCACCAATAATTGCAGAAAAATTTGGTCAGGCTGGGCATACTAGCTTAATACTCAGTTATACAAAGAGTAAATGGATGGCTATAAGTTGGTATAACCAATAAAAAGTTCCTGAGGATCTTGGGAAAGTAGAGAGAAGTAATAACACTTTGATGGAGAAAATATGACTCCTCATTCGGAAAGTCCTTTAATTTTGCTGCCATCTTCTCACCAAAAATGGGGAAAAAATGATTGATTTTGGGGGGATGCTTTTCTATAAGGTCACTTGGACTCAAGCATGAAGCAGGTTTTGATAAGTGGCTGTGCAGGTGCACAAAAGTGGCTCACGACTAAAGATCATCCACTTTGTAATGTCAGTGCCTACTTTCTGTGGCAAGTCTGCTGTGTAAGATGCAGAAATAACGCTTTAATCTGATGTCCCCGTTGTGACATGGAACACTTTTAGGCATGTTCGGATTATTTACAAAAATTTTTTTGAAGTTTTATCAACTTGCAGGTTTTGTCTTTGCTTAAACTCACAACTTCTCCCCCCAACTAGGATTTTCAAAATGAATGCAGATCCTTTCATATTAGCATTAATAGGTAAACTGAGCTAAATAAAGTTATTTTTGCCAATATTTTTTAAAGAAAGTCTTTGTCAAATTTGTAATCTGATTGCTCCTGATGGTGATCAATTGGCAGAAATAGGTCTCTTTCTTGGCTAATGTTGAAGTACAGATATTATAGAAAGAAATGGCAAATGTAAAATTGTACTTCAATATAAAATTTAAAGTTTATATTGATAAAGCTTTTTGTGCATTTGAATTTAGCTTTCATTAACATAACATAGCATTACATTACATTTCTCCAAGCAGTTATCTGTTTCTCCAAATACTGTTGTGTACCTGCCACTGACTTCACTGGACATACATGTCTAAATATTGGTGGAACATTAATATCTGTATTGTTTTGTTAGGTTTTACTAATTTACATCAGTATTTCAGGTACTATTTCTTAGTTGCAAGAGAACGTAATTGTTGCCGTACACCAATGCTCCACCTGCATTCTTAGAAAGAAACATGAAAATAGATTTAAAAATTACAGATAAGATAATTTCTAGTAGACTTTGGCCATATAGGATGAATGGAGCCAAATTATACTCATCATTTTTCAACAATTTCTGAATTAATAAATAAACCTGTATTAGCACTTAACAGGTATTTACTACTAGATCCCATATTTGAACAGTTATTAGAACATGTGTCCTAAGCTTTTAAGATATTGTGATAGTTTTTAAGAAGTCTGAACTGGTTTGGAAAGGCCATGTTATCTGACTAACTCATATTTTAATAAAAAAATTCACATGAATTGCATATAAATAATCCTAATTTCTAACGCTCTGGTAAACAAGTACAGTGTTATGTAGAAGAAATTGCAGTGTTCAGAAGAGGGAGAAATAGAACCGATCCAAGTTATTAGTCTGTATGTTGTTACTCTGAAATCCTATACCGTGCTACGCTATGGATTGCACACAGCGAGATGTTTTACAATAATTAAAAGCCTTAGGCTTCTAAGATGCTTAGATCTAAATGCAGTTATTGTTACAGTTATACGAGGTAGGAGATAACTTAAATGGCACGTTTTCACTTTCCAGTAAACTTTTATTTTTTTGCTTACATCGTTTAGAAATGGAGTTTTAAGTGTATTGAGCTATTATGAATGTCTCTTAGCAAAGTAACAACAGGGATTTTCTAAATGATATTGAGAGACAAGATTTGTCTAATTTGGGTAGGTTTCTAATTTTATAAGCTGGAATAGATATGTCATGAAATATAAAACTGAATGTATTTCATCTGTGTCACTCAAGCACACTTATTTTACCCTAGAAATACTGTATTTATATTTTACACTTTGCTAAAAGTGTCTGTGACAAATGATTCAGTAGTATCATGATTTGGTTTAGTTTTTATCACACAGAACCAAAATTTCATTGCCAATTTTTGTATTTAAAGGCTTGCTAATCTGCATTGATTTCTTAGTTTGGTATGGATTCTGAGCTGAAAAATACAGTACATCACTGACTGTTCTATCACCTGACAGCGACTGATAAAGCATCCGTGCAGAAAGTGTCAGAAAAGGTTAATATTTATTGATTTTATGGCGCTACAACCAATGTAGTTTTGCCATCAAAGATGTATGGCCACCAGCAATGGAATCTGTAAAATTGCAGGTTGGACGCTAGTTTTTATTATAACCTATGCTAGTATTCTGGCCTTAAAAAATGACAGATATTTAATTTAAGACAAAAGGCTTTGAATGTGCAGCTACTGTATACCTGGAATGGGAATTTAGTATTCTAAAATGAAACCCAAGTGTAGCGCTTTAAAGCGTAAGGAGGGGGGGGGAACACACAACCTTGCATTGCAAATGACAATCACATTTAGCCTTTTCATCCACTTAACTATGTGCTATTGATCTGTAGAAGGTGCCCAAGCAAGTGATAGCTGAAATTATGAGCAATAAAGGGCTTGCTTCTTCAAACAAAAAAGTATATAATTAGTAGGAGTGGAGGAGGGGGCAGAGCCTGTGTTTGGTTTTAAAGGCATTTAAACAAGATGGAACTGAGTGCAACAGCAGTGTTTAAGTGTACACAAGGAGAAATCTGGTTGCCTTGAAGCATAAATCCATGGTCTGGTTGCAGCTTGTGTGTAAAAATTAGGCGTGCACTCCAGCCTTTACATTTATCTCCATCAGGGTCTGCCTGACAGAAAGACAATCTGTTGGTTTGCCTACATCAACTAGGGAGAGGAAAATCTTGTGAAGCTTTGGTTCTTCTAAATGCGGCCGTAGTTTGCATTTTTATTCTATTTTTCATTTAGCTGACTTTTGATATCAACTTTTTCATAACTGATTGTTCTATTGATATTTCCGGACGGTTTTCAAGAAGATGGAAGAATACTTGCCAAAGTGCTGACAATCAGCCTACTAAAATGCATATAGACACGCATAGACCTTATACAAGCGAGTTTATAGGGAATAGTAGCAGAATCCAGCCCCAGATTTTAAGAGTCCCTACTTAACTAATATTTATTTCAGAATTACTATTTTTATGGTACAGGTTTGCACACAAATTTGTCTCCCCTACTTTCTTTAAGGCTCAGCGTCAGGGACAGCAGAAACAATGGGTTTGTTTTTGAACAAAACCTAATGATAATTCAGCAGTAAGAAACTTATTCTAACCTGACCAGTAGAACAAATTGCATGGCATACAGTAAACATGCTTTAGATCGCCTCTTCTCTGTACCACATTTTTCTGTTGAGCTTTATACCACCAGTTTGTCTGGGTTCTTTTTCCCCAGACAGCTTACCCATTTTATTGTGCTCATTTAGAGGAAAGAAAAACTGTTTGTCTCCGTGAAAGGCAAGAGAACAGTGAGTGGAAAACTACTTTTATAGCTAAAATACCATTATAATATATGGCAACTAAAATTCTAAAATTGAAAGAGAAGATACAAGAGAAAATCTTAAATCATTTTTTTAAAGCCACTGACAATTTGAAATATTCCTCATGAAGATTTCTATTTTTTTGTCTTCCTTCCTTGAGCTTGGTAAAATGTGATTTTTAAAATGATTGTTAAAATAACTTGTTTAATTTCAATAGCTCAAATAAGATCCATTCCTCATATAACTCCACCTTTTTTATTTTAATGACTGTGTCATTAATCTAACATTTTCCATTTTTATTGTGCTTCATTTTTCCCCCCTTCTGATCACTTTAAATTATGACTGTGAAATGGCACGCATTCAGCAGCAGCATGCTCTGCCTGCGTTTTTACATCCCTTTTACCCCTTTATTCTCATGTTTTTAACTTTCCGTACAGCCAGGTGCCAACAACATTGTGACTGTACAGTGTCCATAAGTGACTTCCAGGCCACAGCTCTGGATGGCAGCTTAGTGACAGAAAGCTTTTCAAACACTTTATTTCATTTTTTGTAAATTAAATATCACTGCTGTAAACTATTTATTATACTTTATAACACCTTCACCCCAAAATTGGTCATTACCCTGGGTAATGGCTGATATGTTACATTGTTAGCTGATTTTAACGAATGATTTTGTGGAATTATTACTTAATTCACAATGTAATTAAACTTTAGTACCCAACAATACACAACTGAAGCCATATATTTATTTTAGATTGTGTAACCATGAGAAGACTGCATTGCTTAAATCATTATCATTCATTGAGTAAATAAAATGAATTTATTATGAACTTTGCCCACACAAATTTGATATAAAACTAAGGGATAAGGAAGAAAAGAAGTAATTTGAGACCACAGCTCACTGAATGATTACATATGCTAATGGCAGAGCAACACTCTGGTCGTCCTTCTGGCGCCTATATGAAATGGCAAGGAAAATTAGGAGCTCAGAAATTTCTCAGAATTCAAATTCTACTTGTAGTCCCCAGGGTTTTTGACTGATATTCAGATGCAGCATATGAAATGGTCCATCAGGTTAAGTTTAGGATTGGGATGTTTCTGCGGTAACATTGCTGCCCTAAACACCTGTCTGTGTACCTGCACTGTGTGTGTTACCAGTAGTGCTGCAGAATCACTATGTGTTTACAACTGCCAAGGTAAAGCACAGGACAAAAGGTAGTATCTGCTTATATTTTGGTAAGAAAAAATCAACATGAGCCAGAAATTATTCCACCGTGTTTCAGATCCAGATCTGAGTCAGGGTATAAAAGCAAAACAACATTATTGAAATCACTGTACCTCTATTTACAAAAAACAGAGAGTAGCAGAGCGTTTCCTCAAAACCCAGGAGCGTAGCTCTACTTTGAGCATGAAAATGCATTGGCGGTCATTAGTGTTAGTGTTCCAGTGTTACTGCCATTTGTGGATAGAATTTGGGGGGAGTCTGACTGCCGGCACGTGGGTGTCAGCTCTTCCTGCCCTTGGTACAAACCAGCTCCATTTGGGAACCCGTTTCACTGTGCTAGTGGAGGCTGAATCCGGGCCATTAAAGCTGGACCATGTGAACTTCAGAGCAGCAGTGCTGAGGGGCTGGCCCGGACTGATCATCCCCAAAAAGGCCAGGCAGAGCCTTGCATTGGTGCAGCTACGCGGCCTCTGCATCGCGGCGGGTTTGCCTCTGGCCGAGCCGTCGTGCTGCAGGCAAAGCGAGGGGTCTGAGGGCCTCTGCGCTTCGAAGCGAAGACTGTTCTGTTGGAAGCGATTTGCTAAAACCTCCAGAGTATTATTTAGTTATTAGATGGGGGTGGGGGGAAGTACCTTCTCTGGAATGCTGGATTTGCAAGAGGTATTTGTGCTGATACAGGGTGGGAGATGGACAGAAGTCTTTCCAACCCTGCTCAGTCCTGCTGACTGCTCTCTGTGTCTCAGATGCACAGGAGAATGTCTTGCTGCTTGGTGAATATCGCACCTGCCCTCACAGATCTCTAAGATATGCCTTGACATTTAATTCTTAACTATTATTTTTTATTATTTTCCTTAGTTAATCAATTACATTTCTGTTTATCCACTTTCTCAAGTAGTTCTTGCTATGATACTTTATGAAATAATTTATTGAGGCTTTCTTGATCCTTCTTGCTAAAGTTACAAATGTGATAGCATTGCTATATTGACTGGAATGTTACAGAGCAGTTAGCTTTTATTGTTTTTGTAATGTAAATTATGTGATTTTATTGTTCATTTTTATATCTCAGATTTCATCTTTTATTAGAATTTTGAACTATATCATCTTCAGGGTAAGATTTATCCATAGTGCTAAGTACACATTTTAAAAAACTGATTAATTAACCTGTAATTCATCCTGCATCTTAAAAGTTAGATTTTGGACTTTGATACAACATGAATGAAGAGTAATAAGTAAGCATCATCTCTGTTACTGTATTTTTTTCTCAACAGACATTCATAAAAGTTTCAATATCCATCCCACCCCTCCCTTTTGCTTAAGGAAGGAAAGAGCAGGGATAATTGTCTAGCGGATTATGTTAAGACTTTGCCCCATCTCTCTTTCATTGCCCTTGGGTCTGGGTGTTGCAGGCAGAGGCGGGAAGGTCCAAATATAGTCCAAATCACAGGTTCGTAATCATAATTTCACTCTGCAGCAATCCTGTGCTATTATGTATGATTGAAGTTGAGATATTAATATTTGTGGTCCCTGATCAAATAAACTAATGTTTGAACCCACTTTACACCCTCTCCTCCTCTAGGGTTATTTGATTTGGTTATAGGAGGAGTTTAGGCATTTATTTTGGGTAAATAAACTGTTTGTTACTTATGTAGTAAGTTTAGATTTCTCATAAGTGCAACTTTAAAAAATATTGGTTGATTTTAGGGTATATACAAAATTTAAAACTGAAATTTACATAACTAATACATATACTCAAATGTAGCTTTTTCTTCCCAGGTGTTTTATGTGGGAAGGATTAAATGCTTAAAATTGAAAAGTTTCCTATAGACATTTAAGCTCAAAGAAAGATCTGTCAAGTGATACATTTTTAAATATCGATTTCTGTGGACAACTTATGCATTGTGTTTTTTCAGCAGCAGCTTTTGCATGTTAGTTCAATTCACTATGTGGTACTTAAGAATATTGCCTTCAATTTATATCTAACTTACTGTTAATAAGACCTCACCCCGGTTAAGATGGGATGAGGATGAGCCCAGTGATGCGTTTTGGTTCCCCTTGCATCATCATCTTTACTTTTCTCAACAGTGCAGTGCAGTCAAGGCAGTCGTGCTATGGACAACTTTTAAATTATTGACTCATCAGGCTAATATGCAAACATGAAATATTTAAACGTGACTGGCAATTTGGGAGTTTTGACCTATAGAACCAGTTTTTATTTTTGCTGCTGGTGAGCAATTGCAATCGGTGTTCTGAGGTTTCAAATTGTTATTTATGTTCCTGTAGCGGAAGCAAGGTTACTGATAAAAGTATGCTTTATTCCTTGTTGAGTATCATTTGGCACAGAGAAAAGATTGGTACAGATGCTAAAGAACTGGTTATATTTTTCAAAGAATGCGGTTATTAATTAATACAATTCAGAAATTAATCTGCAGATAAACTAATTCCTTGAAATGTCTTTGTGAAGTGGAAAAAAAAAGAAAAGGAATAACTACAATTTTGAGGAAAATGCTCTGTATCTTTCACACCAAACTGAGAGAGCAACAACCCTATCTTAGGTGCAAAATTAAAATTAACTTCTTGCCTTTGCAAAATGAATTTCCTGTGTGTGCATGCCCACATTTGTTAACAAAATCCTGGTCAGTGACAAACTTGATAGAAACCAGGAAGTAAGATTATTCTGACAGTAAGGATCTCAACAGAAAAGGTTAAACTTTTAATGGACAAAAGTGGTAGACTTTGACAGTGGAACCTGTGAAATTGTCGTGAGTATTTTTAATTTACTAATCTTCCCTTGTAATTTTTTTAGTGTATTTCAGGAGTAGAGAAGTGATATTATACAATTAAGAAACAATCCAGCTAATTTCAGATCTCAATCCGTAGCAAGAGAGTCAATGAGGTACAGAGATATTAAGAGTCCAAATCTGTAAGCATGTTTCACACTTAAGTATGTTTTAAATGTCCGACTTCCCATTGAAGTTGTATTGGACCCTCAGTTCAGACACACATGTGGATGAGGGTCTTTCCGGCTTAGACAGGGAGTCTGTGGAAAAGTCCCAGCCTCTCAAAGGACTAGTCTTCCTCTAATATAGGACGTCTTTTTCAAAATTAAAAATGCACCTAATCTACTGTGAAGAAGACATAAATTAATAGTGATATGCACTGCCTTTATTAATGTGGCAAAAGGAAATGGAAATGCTGGATAGGGCACCATTTCAAAAATGTAGCAGCTACATGTGTTAGGAGTGAAGTAGGTGAACAAGCACAGGAATATGCTCTCGTATTTCAGAGAGAAGAAACAGAGTGTTTGTCTTACTGCTGACACAACTTGCTGATAGCGGTGTTCCCTAAGACAGTTCTGTAACGGCAGCAGCAGAGCGAAATCCAAAATTCCATTTTGCCCAGCTGTGCCACTTCATACCTAGATTTACTAGTCAAGGATATTAATATCAAAGAGTATTTTTTGCACTAATGGTGGCTAGTAAATATTGCAGACTCCATTTGAATGAGATATATGTGATAGCTGATACGATTCGTTGTCTGAAGTTGCTCAGAAGTAGGTAGGGCAAATGTAAAATCTAAATACCTCCTAAAACTGGGCCATTTGCTTTGAAGGGTTGGATGGAAGGAAGGACAGACTGTATTCCAGCAAGAATCGTTACCTGCGGGTGACCTCAGCTTGAGCAGCTCTGACCTTAGCTGTCTTACGCTGAGAGACATTTGGCCTTCACCTAGTCCAGGAAAATGGAGAAATTGGTTAGTCCTCATTCCCCATACATACTTTCTCTGCTGGACTAGGCATGAATTCAGCAGAGCTGACATTTGACCTCTTCTCCCTTAATTTTAATAGTTGTCTTTGAAAGAAATTGCCAAATTATTAAATGTTTAATATCTCAGCACTTAAAACATATCATTTTAAAGCAGTCATGTATAATATTCTTTTATGTGCATGTGTAGTAAAGTGCACCTATATTTTCCTTTGTGTTGATCATTAACAGATATATTATAATGTCAATATATACTATGAATGATATTTTAAACAAACCTTCTACCGACTTGGCTGTAAACTTGAGAAAAAACATTGGTTTCACCTTAAGGTTTTAATTTCCTTGTGTTTAGTATAAAATCAATACTTTAAGAGTGACTAAAATAACAACCAGACAATATTTACTGCTTTTATGCTGAACATTTCAGATCAGAAGAAGGTAGGAGGAGTGTCCAAGTTATAATTTAAACATTTATAACCATCATTCTAGTTCATCTGAGAAAGCTTACTTTATTAGGTCTAGAAGTACAATCTATTCAATTAAACCGTTTCTCAGATAAGTACGCTGAGTGGTAAGAAGTATTTTCCTAAACACTATACATAGATACTTGGATCTAGCGTAGTCCTTCACCATCACAAGTCAGGAATAGTTCAGCTGACAGAAATAAATTAAGATCAGTTTAAAATTGCTGGAAAAGAATGAAAGAATTGTGTCCACTACATTGTCTTTAAAAATAAAGTTAAAAGCATGAATGTGATTATTGGAGTGTCTGTTCATAGATGTATGAGCTAGATAAAAGGGCATTTTGCCATAATGTGTCAGATTATTTTGACTTCAATTTTTCATGAGGCATGATAAGTTAAGGTAGTGCCTCATATGAGTAATAGTGACAGAATCTGACCTTTGCATGTGATTTTTTTTCTTTTCTATAATGATAGTGAACATCTGAAGTAAAACTTATATCAGTTAGAAAGTATTACTTTTTTGTTATGTTGTTTGTCACAGTGAACCAATTGGAGTTGGTTTTAAGTCTCTTGTCTCATGATCCACAGTCCTTCTTCTTTGTCCAGTCTTACTTTCCAGAACAGAGCATAACTATACAATCAGGAGCAATCATTAAATCACCTCTTCAGTGAAAAGGTAGAACTAACAAAAAACAAAACAAAACAAAACAAAACAAAAACTTAAAAAAAAAATCAAAAAGTAACTCCAGTTTCAGGCCAGATGGTCCAATCATTCTAACACTGACTATACCTCTACAGTTGTGAACACTCTGTACATTTCATCAAATTCTTGCCCTAAATTATGAAATATCAACTCCAGAGGTATAAAAGAAGTGAAGGATTACAACTCTGAGTGCGTTTCATTATTGCCCATTCCAGCCTGAGGAAGGCCTTTCCAGACTGGTCTTCCTTAGTCCTGCCTTCTTGTCTCATAACTTCAGGTTATTTTGCTACATGTCCTTGAAAGAACTCCTTTGTCTGCATCATGAATCCTTGCCAAGTCTTTTCTGACTGCACAGGATGCACATAGGTATTGTATTGCCATTCACCCAAACAGTATGTCCTCGACAGTGACGCTATGTTTTCATTAGTATGGTATGGCAAAAATTATTTTTAAATACAGGCTGCCATTAAATTTTATATTTCACTTATCTATGTGTAATGAATCTAAACCCAAATATGGATAACTTGTCAGGATTTAGTCATGGAAGGAAGCATTGTATCCAGGTTCCTAAAGGCCAAATGAAACCAAGTGAAAACACAAACACTGTTTAGTGTTTGGCTTGATCCGGTGATGAAATTAAGAGAGTTTTATGAAGTAATCAAAGATTATTTGGTCAAAAAGAGCAACACAGAAAAGAAGCCAATGTCACTGGAACCAAAACATTTCTCACTCTTGCAATTGCAGGCTGATACCAGAATCACCAGCACCAGCAATTTGTGCCTTTATTTGGTGATAAATTAAACAGGTCTTCCTGAGCTCACACAAGCAGAAAGTAAGAAATGATCATCTCAGACATTTGTGAGTCACACTGTGCCTGATTAAGTTAAACATATAGGAGATACAGAAAACTGCTGTGTGTGGCTATTTCAGATATATTATGTTACTGACACTGCAGCAAAGACAGACGTTGTAGGTTTGGCATACAAACACAACATCGTTTGATCTAACCAGCAATGCTGAATTGATCAGAAAAAGCACCAGTGACAAAGTTTCAGCTGAATATATGACTACAGAGTTTACCAACAGTTTTAATGTACTTTCCAGGCAGCCGATCTCACATAGTGTTTGCCATAATCCAAGTCTGCTGAGACTGCTTCAGTTGCATTTATCATTTCAATAAAGACTAAGTAGAGATTCATGTTCTGTCTTCTGTATTTTTCTTACATTTGACATACTCTTTGCCTTAAATCCCACTATATTTCTAGATATACACATTTTTGCAGCTCGGGGAAGTGATTGAGAAACTTTCTAACTGGAGTTAGATAGCAATTATAAATATCTTTTCCTAACTTAATGCATTCATGGTGTTCTGAAATGGAGGAGCATGCTGCTCCACTATGTGGGAGCTGTGCTTGCATCCATTAGCTATTCCAGGAGAGCGTTTGTCCTCACCAGACAGGACTCCATAGAGCTGCAATACTTTTTGCGTTGGGACAACTCTTAGTAAGATGTTAGAAGCAAGTAACTCAGTTGTTAACTACCTTTGGCAATATATTAGCTCTAAGTGGAACAACGCAATTTGTTTTTTATTTTGAGATATTATTTCTTACTGTGTGCACTGTCTTAGAGTTTCATCATTGCTGAACTTAGGTGAGCTATTTATGATTATTATTATCCAAGTTTTCAAAGACTTACTGAAAGATCAGTTTTGTTAATAATCAGTATTAAATTTGCTTATGCCCTTCAGTGGGACATAGGTGTAACATGGTCCATAAACTTCCTTTAGAGCTTTGTGGATATTTTTATGCCTTGTTGATTAATGAGTCGTTGCATATCATGACTTCTTTTCCTGGTGTTCATCATGTGTTAGTTTGAGTTGCAACATTTTCTTGCAATACACGTTGTTGTATTGAACTCAACAAACCTATGTATGGAGTAATTGTATTTTTCATAGTTGTATGACTCTGTTAAGTTTAAGCGTACTGGTATTTTAGTTGGTGGTGGTTTTTTGAGCAAAGCAGAATGTATCACACCACAGTAGTATACTGGTAGTACCTACTGGAACAGCCAGCTCCTGATTTTAGTTGGAAGTTAGTACTGCAGTTATATATTGTTGCAGTTCAGTTTGCCTTCAGCATCTCTTTAATTAAGTAGCTTAATTGTTACGTTAGCTTTTTTAATGTTTGAGTTGTATTGTTGTGGTGTTAACTGGGTAATAAAATGACCAAGTAGATTTTATTATTTTATTATAGAACTTGTTCAGGTGAGAAAGTTAGTGTGTGATAAGCCAGGGTAAGAGTTTATAGTATACCAACAGTTCTGCAACAGGACTCAAAGTGAAAGAGTTAGTCCTATATACAATTTCATTATCTGACTTACTCCATTAATATTCTCTTGTAATCGAGTCAATGGGAGTTGTATGCTTTTCCCCACCACAACATCCCCTATTAAATTGAATAAAAATGGAAAAAATCTATAGTGGGCTTTATGCAGTGTTTAGCTTTCTCTTTTGAAGTATTTAAGTTCTACTCACAGTAGAGTTATAATTTTAGCTGAATTAAGTTTGGGATTTTTTTTTCCCCCCATCCTCTTCTTCAGTGCCCAAACAAAACAACTAGAAGTGTTAGGAATGTTTTCCTTGTATATATGGAGCAGTTTTTGACAGACGAAGGTTTAGAAGCCGTTTTTTGATTCCTAGATTCCTGTGAAGGTACTTGCATGTGCTGATGAGAATCCAGCCCCCTGTCACATTGTGGATGACTGTGTAACCGAGGTTTCGTTTTTGCTTCTTCCTGAAACCAGAAAGTCCAAAATATTGCTGCAGAATTGGCACTTGTTTACATAAGCCAATTCCAATTGGTTTGGAAAACACAGGAAAATACAGAATATATGACCAAAACAAAAGCCTAGGTACTTCAGCTGTACGTGAGGGACTAATGGAGACTGACTATTTTGATGTAGCCTCAAAATCAATTCTAACTGAGTTAAAGCTACTTGAGAAAGATCAGTTCCAGGAATCTGTGACCCTAGCTTTACTTTGTACCCATACCTCATTTCCACTTAAGTCAAGGTGTTCTGAGGAAGAAAATTCATGGTATATTAATATGAGGAGTCTTAACTATGTTCTTGTCTTTCTGTAAGGAGCATCTTCCGAGGTATATTAAGAAATTCCTATATACGATTTTCTATTGTATGTGTTTTCTTTGAGATGAAAAAAGCTTCAGCTTATTTACTGTTTTGTTTTTAATGAGTATTATTAATTCAGTTTGTCAATCATTTGCAGTTTTCATGCTGGGTCTACACAACTTCTGACTAGCTTCACTAGCTGGAGATGTGTTTTTTCTGCAGTTGTATTATGGAAACACTCCTCGATGTGTATGTAGTTAAACTGGTGTAAAGGTTATTTTCATATAGGTGGGTTCTTTCCTCTATCAACCAGGTCAGCTGAAAAATTTTAAGACTGTACCAGGAAGGTCACTGTCATGGTGATTTTATCACCATTAAAGCTATAAAACCGTTCTGGTATCGTACATAGGAGTGGGTTTGTTTAATTATTTTTTTTCTTTGATCTCACTGAATTCTTAATAGAGTCTTATGAACCAAGAGTTACTTTTGCAGCAGTAGTAAAAACCTAAGTTAGAGGCTGCTTTGCACAAGCCCCTGCTCAGCTTTTTTTTT